>JBAPGN010000264.1:0-31639 GCA_037355405.1 Vitis amurensis | reverse complement strand
AGACCACCTGAGGCTGAGAATCATGTTATCTTTGACAGTCTTCACTTGGACAGGTTTTTGTAGATTGGTTGAAGTATAGTCGTTACTATGTTCTCTTTTATGGAAGATACTTTTGGAAGCATTTAGTCTCTCTCTTGCTTGGCATATTGATGTTTGATGGATTTTTGGGTTTGGAGACAGTTCATCGAGGATATCAGATTCATCCTTTTGCCGTGCACCAGACATCCATACTGGGGCATATTTCCCCATTTCGAGGTTACCTGATTTCTATCAGATTTAGTTAGGGTTTCATCAGAGACATGCTTCTACTCCTGAGATTATCACATCCCTCATCATTTTGGCTGTTCATTTGAAATTAGATTTAGAGTGTCCCCATTGAGGCATTGGTCGATACTTCATTCTGACTTCTTAGTGGATTATTGTTGAGCTGAGGACAGTTGATTGATGATGTTGGATTCATCCTTTGGTTGTGCATTATATATTCACACTAGGGCATATTTCCCTCTTTCTCCGGGATTCCTATCAGTTATTAGACGATGTGACTATCCTTATTCATGGTTATGGAGATGTTTAATTGATTTTGACAAATTCTTTATTGTACGTCAGATATCCATACTGGGGCATATTCCCCTCTCCATTATGAGATTTTGTTTGGGTAGTGGTATGAGGATGGATGATCATTGTTTGTTGTTTACCCCATGACTTTGATATCAGATCTTATACTGGGGCATATTTCCCCATTTTCTTTTGAGTAGTATCTTGAGATGAACAGTGACCAGCTTGGTTTAGATTTATGCACTAGTTTGAAGCTTCTGTATGAGTTGACCGTATCAGGACTCCCTACTATGGATTTGGTGAGATAGAGAATGGTCGCATCAGGTTTCACCAGGAGTTGGGTGGATCTTTAGCCAGAGATGTCATGGGTAGGATTTGCTTTCATCCTTGTCACCTTGCAGATGGATTACCCGGTGAGCAGTATTTATGCCACTTTGAGATTACCTTTTGAGATCCGTCGAACAGGGTAAGCTTTTTCCAGACACAGATTTCCTTCGTTTTGACTTCTTAGAGTATTGTCATGATGTATTGGTTTCTTGAACCATTGATCTCTAGCAGAGCATTAATTTCTGGTTGTTTTCAGCGGATGTGAGCTTCCCTTGGATACCTGGGCATATTTCCCTCTTGTCAGTAGTCCGACCTTGACACTTTGAGTATACGACTTTGAGCCCATTTACTTTCATGTTCACTTTCGAGTTGGTCTTCTCTATTAATCCTTTTCTAAGGCCGCTGAGCCTCATTAGCCCTGAGCTATCCATTCACTTCTAGGACCTGAGTCTTATTAGCCCGAGCTATCCTTTTTTCCTTAAGCCTAGCCTGGTGCCCTGAGCTAATCATTCCTATAGACCCGGAGTCTTTCCAGCTCATAGCTGAGCTTCATCATTTGGTGGATCCCTATACGATTGGCCTTCGACTGGATGTTTGCGTATCGCATTTTCCTTCTAGCCGATCAGCATAGAGCCGGAGCTCTAGGCGTGAAACTAATTCATCGTAAACCCGAGTTACTCATCGCATCAATGACCATAGTCATTCATTCCATCTATAGCCTGATTATTACATACCCCCAATACTCATTGCATCATGACCCAGAGTACATTCTAGCACCCCGAGCCCTGAGCCTTCACGACCGGAGTCATTTGCATCATTCACTTCCCTGAGATGCTTTCGTTTTTCATCATTTCTTTAACCACTTATGAGCTGCCTTGACTCCGGGGCCCCAACCCCTGAGTCGGAAAGTATCCTGATTGGCTATCTATTTAGAGCCCAGAGCTCTCGACCCAGAGTCATTTTTCCATTTTGACCTAGAGTCATTCTTTCCTATTTAGAGCCCGGAGCTCTCACCAGAGGTCATTTATCATTTTTGGACCAGAGTCATTCTTTCCTATTTAGAGCCCAGAGCTCTCGACCCAGAGTCATTTTCCATTTTGACCCAGAGTCATTCTTTCCTATTTAAAGCCTAAAGCTCTCGACCCAGAGTCATTTTCCATTTTGACCTAGAGTCATTCTTTCCTATTAAGAGCCCAAAGCTCTCGACCCAGAGTCTTTTTCCATTTATGACCCCGAGTCATCTCTTTTTCGTTTAGAGCCTAGAGCTCTCGACCCAGAGTCGTTTTCCATTTATGATCCCAAGTCATCTCTTTTTCGTTTAGAGCTTAGAGCTCTCGACCCAAAGTCGTTTTCCATTTATGACCCCGAGTCATTCTTTCCCATTTAGAGCCCAGAGCTCTCGACTTAGAGTTGTTTTCCATCTTGACCTAGAGTTATTTCTTTTCCATTTAGAGTCCTGAGCTCACGACCTAGATTCGTTTATCCTATTTTAGACCCAGAGTCGTTCATCTTGTCCTTGACCTATATTCATTCATCTCATTCATGACTTTGAGTCACCCTTTTCACCTTTTTCCATCTCATTGCGACCCCATCTTTTGACCTTACCTTTTCATGTGCTAGGACAAAATCTCTGGTCCTTCTTTAATTCTTCGATATAATTCACTTCATTTTGCTCATTATTCGTATTTCTACTTACATTCTCTACACTCGTGATCTTATACCCGAAGGGGCATATTTGTAGACCCTTCATTGTGGTCCCGTTTGCACATGTCTTTAGTTCATTTTTAGAGGCTCACAGTATAGTAGTTTCCTTGGTGCTATACTACTCGTAAACTTACCTTTTTTTGAAACCACTAGGAGATTTTTGGTTGAAGGCGATTATCTGACCCTTATTGTGACCCTGGCAGCCCTATTCTAGGACTTAGGTTTTTCATTCATTTTTAGGATAGCTTTTAAGGTAGTCTACTTAGGCCCACTTAAGCACCCTTGGCCCATTTAGACACCCTAGGTACATTTAGGCACCCTTGGCCCAACACTTAGCCCATTAGGCACCGCTCTAGGCCCATTTAGACACTTGGCCCAGTAGGCACTTTTAAACTCACTTTTTATAGGACTTGCATGGCCCGCATAGGATTGACGATTTTATTCAATTATTTTGTTTTACTTTATTTATTTTTTATTTATTTTAATCTTTGATAGTGTAAGATTGCTAACGCTTTCTGTTTTTTATTCTCTCTATTTCATTTTTTTTATTGTTTTATAAGAGAATAGCGGGGCTGCTATCTCAACTCTCACTAAGGTATGCAAACTCAAAAAGGTAAGAGAAATATTTGTAAGGAAAAAGGAAATTAATGTGGCTGCATACATATGGGAAGAGAAATCCTGTATGAAGAGTGAGAGAAGAGCATTTGATTATTTGAAAAAGGAAGGGAAAATAGAAGAAATGAAAGTGATTTCTCTCTTGAGCAAAGTTGAATGTTTGAGAGGCTTACGGAATATAAGGAGAAAAGGAAAAGAACAAAAGGGCGCGTATGAGCAGGATCGTCGGGAAAGACACATAACGGAGACACGCATAGATTAGGGGATTCGGGACTTTGGGAGTGAGACACAGAGGAACGGAAAAAAGAGCGAATTGCACCAAGGCTATCCAGGTATGTTTTTTGTTTACTCTGGAATTTTGACCTGTTCGATTTTTCAGCGGTATGTTTTCTTGATATTTATTGTATGTTCCATTTGCTGGAGGAAAAGGCCACAAATGTTTTGTTGTGTTGTTGCATTATTAATTTATCCCTATCTGTTTGATCTTTCCGATTAGCCTTGAGCCCATTGAAAAATCATGAGATGTGGCTTTATCTTATTTTGATCTCGCATGTTTGTTTCCCCTTGCTTCTCTTTATTCTCTACCATACTCGTTTTGTTTTTCTTCCTACTCGTCCTATGGCCATCAACTCTTCATATGGGGGTGACTCCAAAGCTTGGGCATGCAATCACGAGATTCAACAAGGAGATCAACCCCTTCAAAATTCTGGTTAGACATGCCATACTGTGGGTTCATATAAGAGAAAGCCCATGATAGTTGCCATTCTTTTCCTATTAATGGTTCTGTTCTATTGTAAAAACTGTTGTCACAATACAAGACCCAGAGGAGATTCTTCCAAATAGTCATGTCCAAGTGGCTTGTCAACCGTCTATGCACTTGTTAAGGTTGGTGGTAGTCATGTAAATTTGTGGATTCATATGGAGATCAGAGATATGGCTTTTCGGAATTCCACCAGTTCAGGGTGTATACATTGAGGGCAAATTGAAGAGCACGAGAGTTGTTTGAAGAAATGCCAATGAGAAGGAATGTGGTTTTCCAGTCTGCAATGATAAATAGGTATGAGAAAGAAAGGGATTTTGTGGAGATGTTAAGTTTGTTTTCCGGATGTCCTCCAGACCGCCAGTTCCATCCAGCCGACATCCCACTTTCTCTGGATGTCTCACAGCCGCAATTCCATCCGGCCGACATCCCACTTTCTCCAGATGTCTCACAGCCGCAATTCCATCCGGCTGACATCCCACTTTCTCCAGATGTCTCACAGCCGCAATTCTATCCGGCCGACGTTCCACCTTCTCCGGATCTCTCACAGCCACAATTCTATCCGACCGACGTTCCACCTTCTTCGGATATTTCACATCCGGCGCCTGCCACCGGATGGGAGAGGAGGACGATTCAACTTCCCTGGGCAGACATGTCCGGATCCTTCGATAACGCTTATCCGGATAGAATCTGTGGCCAACGATTCATTTACTCACCGGATAGCTTGGTCGTCAAGTACTTAGCGATTCGCGATCCATTTTTCGCACCACATCAAAAAGCAAAACTCCGACAATATATGCGACCAAGTCTTGGGTGGTGGGAAATAACACAAAATGCAGGAAATACAATAATGCAAAAAATTGGAAATTCTGAACCTTCAATTCAGTATTTGACTTTTGTTGAGGAAATCCAATTGAGCTTACAAATCAATATGTCTTTTAAGTTGTAAGGCATTGACCGTTTGCACACATCTTGCAGTGATTTGGTCCTTCTATCTAGAATTTCCGTTCACTTCATCGGAACCTTGTATAAGCGCACCTTCCTCTCTCTATTTGCTTGCTTTGATTGGGACTTATTGTTTTTAACTTGAATTTTGAACCATTTGTTTCAACTGAACATTCCGTGGCTTGAAAAAAATTCATCTTAGATCTTTCTAGTAATAAAAGATCCAGATTTTTTACAAATTTTTCTTGCGGCTTTCTTCCGGCATGCCATTTACTATTTTTATTTGATTTTCAAACTGTTTTTTTTTTTATTTTCTCGATTTTTCAACAAGCATGGACAAATTCATGATTCCAGAATCAATGGAATTCATTGAATCAATTCGTGCAAAAGTAATATGGACCTTTGGTGGGGGGTCTAGCATTCTTGAAGTATCTTCACTAATATTGATTTTAAAGATGAGTTGTGTTGGTATTTTATATTGATTTTTGGATTTCCTCTGGAGATATGTTGGAATTTATTTTAATATTTGTTATTGGGCTAACGTCTTGCTTTCATAAAAGGCTTAGCTTTGCTATCCAGGTTATCGCTCCTTCTCATCTTTTTTCGAGAATTCTATGGATCGTACGCTATTGGTGACTCAATTTATCCATGCATGATGTGATTCTTGGGGTGTTTAAATATATACTAGATTTGTCTGGATAGAACATGTTGTGTGAAATAGATTCTAACTAACTCTTATGTTTCCAATGATGGCGCTTGAGAAGTCGTTCATGGTACGCCTTGACTCTCTCTTAATGGTTATGTTTTTTGTTCAGATCTGCAATATTTGAAATCACCTAGCCTACTTAGCGTGATCCATAATTAAACTGATTAATGGTCACACCTTACCCTAACTTTGTCAGTAGAGACTTTAAGGGCTTAGAGGGTGCTAACCTTTCAAAGGTACCTTCTATTTAGGTAAAGCTGATGATTCGACTTAGACCGGGTTTTTTTCACCTACACGCTTTTTACAAATTATGGAGTCATTTTTTAGGAGTTGTTATTTCTTATTTTATTTCCTTTAAAAAAAAATGAAATAAGTGGCGACTCTAACTTTTTTCAAAAAATCAATTTTTCAAAATAAAAAAAGTGAGTCTCGCCGTATCGAATGGGGGATACATGAAAAATGCGGGTCACAGAGGCCTATTTCCTTCCGGGTCTGAATAAGTGGCTAAGGGCTGACAAAACCCACGGCGCCGTTGAAGTCGACGCACACATCGCGACTTATGACTTGCAGTTATGCCCTGACTCTTCTCAATTTGCCATAAAGTAACATCTCTTTCCTCATGAAGCTTCAGTTTGGAATCCCTTCCACTGAACCAGAAATTAGTTCGCTGTTTCTTTCTGTTATGTCCCTGGCCTGTGATCAAATCTTCTCTACTCCCGATCAAAATTGTTTCATGACAAGGGAGGGCTTCGCTTTGTCTGACCCTCCTGATCCAGATCCTCATAGTAAGGTTTCAAAAACTTACATGGAAGCTCGGTGAGCCTGAGCCTCTCAGGCAGCTTAACATAGAAGCCACTATCCAACCACTTTATTACATCAAAGGGTCATCAACTTGAAATAAGTCATCTCTGCTGTCTTACTGCTGATTTTTCTTCGCATACTTGAGGAGTCAATTTCCAGGAGGACCTGTCCCACCTGAAATTCTAAGGGTCTTCTATTCCGGTCTGTTATACTTCTTCATGCATTTGGTGCCTTATCTAGACTGTCCCGGCTTATCAAGCATCCTCTTGCGGGATTGCGCATCTTATAAGCTACAGGATGTTACCTTGCTTCTGCTTTTGCACATCCCCCCTAGAAAAGGGCCCCCCATCCCGAGGGGTTTCTTTTTGGTAACCCCCCCCGCATGGCTAACTCAAAGGACTCATCCTGTGCTGAGCTTCTCTGCAAGTTGTAGCACAAATGTGCAGTGTCCATAAGTCCACCATTTCTTCTGTGTTGCCGCTCACAATAGTGCCTGGGTATTCTTCTATGCAAGGCATTGATCCTCTTCTGTCTGTCCATCAGTCTGAGGGTGGTTGGCTGTGGGAATTTCAAACTTAAGCTAAGAGTTATTGAACACTCAACCAAACTTGCCCCCTGAACAAAAAAAAAAATCTTTGCCAATCCCGATCACATGACTATGTCCGCGGCAACCCAAAGTGCTTGACAAAACGTGCTAAAGAAAGTTAAGCCGTTACTCCGCCAGGGGAAAGCATAGGGGAGGTATAAAACAAATATTTGAAAATCTATCCACAACAAAAAGACATATTAAAGTCACCGACTTTGGAAATCAGTGATGAAGTCCATGGAAATGCTTTCCCAGGGTTCTCTGGAATGGGGAGGGCTGCAGCAATCCTACAGTCTTCTTCCTTTCAGTCTTGTCCATTTGACAAACCAAGCAGGACTTCACATAGCCTGCACGTCCTCACCCATCTTAGGCCAGTAATAGGATCTGCTAATAGGCCAGAGTCCTTCTTCTCCGGGATGTGGCCTGCCATTTTGCATCGTGAGTTTCTCGCAACAGTTCCTTTCTAGGCCGCCTGCAGGAACATACCATCTCCTCCTTTTGCATAAGGAGGTCATGCTTCTAGCCAATACCTCTGATCACCCCTCCTTCACTTGCTGCTTCAGCCTGCCATATACAGCATCCTGTTCCGCAGCTTGTTTGATTTTCTCATTGAAGTCAGAGATGACTTCTGAGAGGGCTGTGATGTAGGCAATCACTTCTCTCTTACTCAAGGCATCAGCCACAGTGTTATGTCTCCCTGGTCGATGCAAGCCACTCAAATCTGAAGTCAACAGGAACTCCTGCCACGTGCTTGTCTAGGGTCAGCTTCTTTTGGTTTTGAAGAAAGTATTGGCCACATTGTCCGTGACCACCGTAAAGATACTCCCCAGCAAGTAGTGCCTCCACTGCTGTAGGCAGTGAACCACAACAGTCATCTCCTTCTCGTGAGTGGAGTACCTTTGCTCAGCATTGTTTAGCTTTCTGCTCTCAAATGCCACAGGGTGCCCTTCCTGCACCAAGACTCCACCAAAGCTCTATCAGAGGCATCCAGTTTGCGAACTCAAAGGGTACAGTCGCAAATCTGGCAACCGCAGCACAGGCTCAGTGGAGATGGCTTCCTTCAGGCTTTCAAAAGCCATCTGACACTACATGCTCCAATCCCACTGATTGTCCTTCTTCAATAGGTCAGTAAGGGGAGACACCATCTTTGAATACTCCTTAATGAACCTTCTGTAGTAGTTGGCCAAGCCAAGGAAGGACCGAAGCTCCGTCACTTTGGTAGGGACCGACCACTCCATAATAGCCTGTACCTTGCCTTTATCCATCCTAATCAGTCCTGCACTGATCTTATGTCCTAAAAATGTGACCTCCTCCTGAGCAAACTCACATTTCTCTGACTTCACATAAAGCCTATTCTCTCTCAATCTCTGGAACACCAATCTCAAGTGTTTCTCATGTTATGTTAGTGTTTTGCTATAAACAACAATGTCATCTAGATACACTACCACAAACACATCCAAATAGTCAAACAGAACATCATTCATTAAATTAAAAAAAGTAGCAGGGGCATTGGTCAATCCAAAAGGCATTACCAGGAACTCGTATGAGCCATATCGAGTTACACAAGTTGTTTTCCCCTCATCTCCTGCTGCAATCCGCACTTGCCAATAACCTGATCTTAGGTCCAACTTGGTGAAGTAAGAAGTTTTTGACAATCTGTCAAATAGCTCAGCAACCAAGGGAATCGGGTACTTGTTTTTTATGGTCACCTTGTTGAGTGCGCTGTAGTCCACGCACATGCGGAGAGAACCATCATGCTTCTTTTAGAAGAGCACTGGTGCACCATATGGGGCCCTTGAGGGCTGGATCAAGCCTGCATCTAGCAACTCCTTCAACTGCTTACGTAATTCTAGCAGCTCTACAGGGGGCATTCTGTAAGGGGCTTGTGTCGGAGCCTTAGTTCCAGGCATCAGCTCTATCTTGTGGTCAATAGGTCGCCGTGGTGGCAGTTCCTTGGGGAGTTCTGCAGGCATGACATCCTTGAACTCCTTAAGGATACTGACCACTGAATCAGGGACTTCCATAGACTGTCCCTCCTTGATCTCGATCAAGGCTGCAACATAGGTCTCCTGGCCCCTCTTCAATCCTTTCTTCAATTGGATAGCAGACAGCATCTCGGGTTGGCCCTTGCCACCATCCTTTGCCCTCAAAGCTTGCACGAAGCAAGGTTGCTTCTCTTCCAACACCATCAACCCACCAAGGTGTGGGATCAGGGCCACCTTAGCCCTCAATAGGAAGTCCACCCCAAGGATCAAGTCAAAATCGTCCAAAGGTACACAGAGTAAGCTACACATACCTTTCCAGTCACCAATTTGCATGGGGACATTCTTTGCTACCCCTTGGATTTTCTGAGCTTTGCTGTTTACTGCCTTGATCCTACTAGTGTCCTCTTCCAACTTTAGTCCCAACCTGGCTGCTTCTTTGGTGGCCACGAAATTATGAGTGGCACCACTATCCACCAAGGCCTTCACCTGCACACCATTCACTATTGCATGAATATGCATTAGAGACTTCTGGACTGGAGTCTCACCATGAATCACGTTCAGAAGTTGCAGGGGGTTGACTCTGGGAAGAGTCTCTAGGTCAGAGTCTCCCTTGTCATCTGCAGTCACCAGGGCTGAGAGCTTCTCTCTTTTGGGGCAGTCTTTGGCTCGATGTGGGCCATTGCAGATGAAGCATCATGTCATCCGAGTGGTCTGCTGCACAACCTTTGTGGTTTTCTCCACTGGTTTTTCCTTCTACAGCAGGCTTTTTGTTCTGCTTCTTCCACCCAGACTTCTTAGTCTTGCCCTCAATCTGAGCTTTCTTGCCTTCTTCTGACCTGGGTCTCTGCGTGGTGGAGATGGCACCAACTCATCCTTTGTTAGTCACCAAGCAGTCTGCTAATGCATGGAGTAGGGCGGATCACGAACGCCCTTGCTCTGAGTTCCGTCTGAGCCACATCCTTGCAACAGACATGAAGTTGAATAGCTTGTCCTCCTCGGAATGTTTCCTTAATGTCGATCAAGGGACTGACTCCTTGACATATTCTCTCACAGATGCGGTGTGTCTGAGCTTATTTAGTGCTTCAGGCACCAAGCCGTGTTGGTGGGAAGGAAATGATCCTTCAATTCCTTTTAGAGTCTCCCAAGCTGTCGATTTGGGGCTTCCAGACTCTGTCGTCCTCTCATCCTGGTTCGCCACTTAGTTTGGATACCAGTCAGATTACATACTGGTGATAGGAACCTCTCGGCATCAGGAACATGGAGCAAAGCTTAAGAACTCTCGAATGTCACAAAGTTCTCTAGGTCTTCGCTTTCTGTGCACTCGCAATGCTTGGGCTCTGGGACTCGAACTTTGGAGGGGCTTTCAGGGCTGAGGCAGATCTGCAACAGCGCCTTCTTAAGGATGACAATGTCTTCTCATAGAATGTAGTGGTTCTTGAGTCCTCAATCGGGAGCTACATTCGGTTTGAACTAGCCAATTTCTCCTAAGAAATTGTCATGGTGACTCCACAGACTCTTGCATTGGACTTCTCCCAGTGGTGTGCTCTACCCAGAAGCACTGTGCCATCTCAGACGTGGCATTTCCCGCGCTCTTATTTGAGTCATCTCTCGTAGGCTGCATTGCACTACACAGCATCTCTGGTGTTTGCTCTGATACTACTGTCACATACTCCTCGAAAATCACCTTAAATTTTTCACTAGTGCGCGGTGGCTAAGGACTTCCTTAGCCAACCTTTCTTCCAGCTTCTCAATGACACAAGACAAGTAGCAAAACCAAAAGGAAACAAGGCACAACGGGTTATAGGAAATCCTTCCAACTTGTATTAATCTAACTACAAGATTCAAAATTGGCTTCCCTGAGTCGAGAGCAATGCTTACATCCAAGCATTCAGAGACTACTTTCCCTCTTCCCTTCTCCTCTCTCAAGGTGCAAGAGTCTCATTTAAACAAAGATGAACCTGTAGTTTTTCCCTGGTGGTTAGCAACCGTCCAGAACCGCTTGCATAAACCCACTACCAAATGGTGGCCTGTGAGCAACCACACTTGCTAGCATCAACATCAGTAGTGCCTCAGCCACTCTAGTCCACGCAGCTGACTGACTTGCTACTAGCTGTCTTAGCTAGTTCTTTGCTAGCTGCCATTCTCGAGCCGCTAATCAAGTTTGCCGAGAGACCTCCCTAAAAGGCTTTGCCTTCTTCCTTAGTGCTCTTGTACGAGTGCGACCAAGCGTTCTGATCAGCTATTGAACCAAGCCAGCATGCACCACTAGCTGACCAGGCTACATCAGTGTGCTCCCCACGTTTTTGATGTGTGAAGCCCAGCATGTCAAGGTGCATGGTCTGGGCTGTCTGCACTCGTCGGTTCAGCCTTAACGAGCATGGCATTGCGCAGATGGTGTTCCTCTTGTGGCACAGGGCAATTGCGCCCCTGTGCTAATTGCTAGCGTATGGTGTGAATA
The DNA here is from genome assembly GCA_037355405.1 of Vitis amurensis. Classification (NCBI taxonomy): domain Eukaryota; kingdom Viridiplantae; phylum Streptophyta; class Magnoliopsida; order Vitales; family Vitaceae; genus Vitis; species Vitis amurensis. The sequence continues at coordinate 20,197 of JBAPGN010000264.1, read as the reverse complement.
CAGCTATGCATCTGGCCTGGCAAATTCGCGCCCATGGTCTTCTTGCTGGACTTTGCTTGCAACAGGTTTAGGTGCCCTCGTGCCTGCGCGGGGAGGGTAGGCCGTACCATGCCCCGTGCTGTCGCAGCCACGGGGTGCATGCTACACACGTCGTGGAGCCCATGGTGTGCAACTCAAAATGCAATCCGTGTCTAGGCACGCCCAAGGTCGTGCAGGTTGCCCTCTTGGTGCGGTCAGGTCGCCTTGGTGTATCCCTTGAGACCCACCCCTAAGAGCAATACGAGCGTTTTCAAAGTTCTGGGGAGACATTAATAAGTCTGAGGAACATATGGGATTTTAATAAATACAACAAAATATTTAATCCAAAATATCTCTAACACTCCATGGCCCAAGTGCTTACGATGCGCGCGGTGCGTGTCAGGCTCGCCATGGTGCGGCGTCTGCTCGGCATGTGTGGCGCATGGGGCGCGTGGATCGCCTATGGTAACGCGCGCGTGCCGCCTAGCTTTGTCGTGGTGGCGTACTGGTTCGCCTGCGTAGCGCGCGGCGGTGCACTGGCTACGCTCGGGTGTTGCGCGCGGTCAACTTACTTGTCAGCATCTCCCTAGTCCTGGTATCATGTTGATCTCTTTTTACAGGAAAGATGCGGCCTATCCGCCAAGGTGGCCTGCACTTATCGTCCGCTTAGGGATTTCCTCAATGGACCCATCTCTCCAGCGGCTGAGTGATTCTTGTACTTTCAATAAGTATTTGGTCATGCGCTCGTCCTTGGCCTCGTACTCTTTTAGTATTTGCCCCACGACGAGCTGGGAGTTGCTGTGGATTTTGACTTTTGAGACGTTCAGGGTGGTTGCATGGCCCAATCCGGATAGGATGGCCTCATATTCAGCTTCATTGTTTGAAGCGGGAAAATCTAGACGGAAGGATTACTCCAACCGTTTGTCGGTTGGTGCTTTGAGGAGGAGTTCGACTCCTGATCCGGACGAGCGGGAGGCCCCATCAACATGCAGAGACCACCAATCATCCGGAGTCAATTCTTTGTCCGAGGCGCGCGCTTCAAGCAACTCTGCTATCAAATCTGTCATGACCTGTCCCTTCAGGGATAGTCTGGGCTGATAATCTATCCCATATTCGCTCAGCTCTATCGCCCATCGTAGCATCCTTCCCGTTATGTCCGGTTTATGGAGAATGTTTCTATGGGGTTGATTGGTGAGTACTGTTATGGGGTGAGCTTGGAAATAGGGACGCAGTTTCTGAGCCGCCGTTCGCAACGCCAAGGCAATCTGTTCCATTCTTGAATACCTTGTCTTTGCATCGGCAAACGCTTTGCTGATGAAATATACGGGTCTTTGCTCTCGGGGTAACAACGAACGGAGCAAGACCACACTAACAGCCCAATCGGTAACTGTCAGATACAGGTACTATTGGGACGTCATTTGTTTTATCCGGGATTGGACCGAAGTATTTTTTGCTCAGGCCAGCCGTACCATCGGGATTGGACCGGAATGGGCCAGGACCAGAGTGGCCTCCCCAGGATTTGAACTCATGGTGGCAACAAGGCTCTTACCCCTTATTATTGCCCTCCTGGTACCATCTGGGCTAGTCACGGTCGGCGCTGGGTCCGGCCTCGCGAGCAATCTGATAACATTGTCGGGCAGCGAGCTGGCTTCCGTAAAGATCAATTTGCCCATCTTGGGTGATGAAGCTGACCATTTGATGGTATGTGGATGGAATGACCTTCATACCATGCAACCACGTGCGTCCCAAAATGGCATTGAAAGGAGATAAATCCTCAACCACAGAGAATAGAACATTTAGGATGACTGGCCCGGCTTGAACCGGCAGTGTTACATCCCCAAGTGAGGTCGTGGAAGAACCGTTGAATCCGGACAAGGTTCTTCCGGGATTCTCTAGGCTGGAGGGTATGAAACCCATTTGTTTGATGACCGCCACCTGCAACAGGTCCGTGGAGCTGCCTGGGTCGACCAGGATTCTTTTCACGTCGAAGTCTCCCACCCCTAATGTCAGGATGAGAGCATCTCGATGTGACTGCAACACTTGGGCGGGATCCACAACAGGGAAAACAATGGTTCCATCTATGGGATGGATGCTCCCATCGACTAATCCCGGCCGGATGGAGCTCACGTGTTCCCGAACCGTGGCTGCTCGCAGCAGTCTCTGCCTTTTCCTTTTGGAACTGTACTCGTCATCCAAGGGTCCCCCGTGTATGTAGTTGATTACTACTCTAACAAGAGCCGCTGGGGCGCGTGGGCCTCGACCATGGGAAGATCCTTCACCTTTAGGCGCTGTTCGGATGTACTGCTTCAAGTGTCCCGCCTTTAGGAGATCCTCCACCATGTAATGGAGGCTTCTGCACGTTTTAGTTGTGTGCCCATGATCTTTATGGTAATCACATCTTTTGTTGCGGTTCCTTTCTGAGGGGTTCGATCTTATCGGTTTTGGCCATTTGAAGCCGGGCAGATCGCAGATTATAGGAAGCAGTTTTTCGTACGACTTGGTGAGAGGTGTCCGAATAAGTGACGGGCGTCGCTCATCTTGCCCCCTATTGGATGACCTAGGATGGTTGGGTGCTTTGAAGCTCCTGGTGGCTTCGCTTCTCGAGGCTTGGCCAGCTACCAAGACCTGCTGTGTAGCAGCCCGGATGTCGTCCTCTAGCATGGAGTATTTACTTGGCACGTCGGAATGAATTGTCCATGGATGTAGGAGGTTTTTTTGGCGAGGACTCAAAGAAGGGGGTTTCTGGGCATATGCCTCCGTTTAAAAATTTGGAGGACTGCGTCCATGCTGTATGATTCTATACTTGTAGGACAGCTTGTCCGAAACGCTTCACGAACTCTCTCAGAGTTTCATTTTCTTGCATTTTTGATGTTTTGCAAGGTGCTGATATTTTGCTTATGCCTGGCTTAGCATAAAGTACTTACCCCACGAAGACCTCGGACAGATCCCGGAAATTGTCAATCGAGTTCGCGGGCAGTCGATGAAACCACGAAAGAGCTGGCCTTGTAGGCTGGCTGGGAAAACTTTACACAATAGCATATCATTCCCTATGTCAAAGGTCATGAGCTGCCGATAATGCATTATGTGATCAAAAGGATCGCTAGATCCATCATATGTGGAGAATTTAGGGACGATGAACCCTCGTGGGGGTTCATATTTAATAATGCGAGGACTGAAAGGCGTGGAGAGCATGTCGTCCAGGCGCCTGCTGATAGAGCCCGAAAGGGCTGTGTGCAAGGGATCTTTACCAACCCGAGACACGGGCGGGCGGGCGGCATGTCCCTGTAAAGTAGGCGAGCTTGAAGGCTCGGAGTGTGCATCCAGTGATATGGTAGTATGAAGCATGTTTTTGCAGGGTGTTTGGGGTCCCAGACGCGCGCGCATTGCGTCAGATATTTAGGGTCTTTTCTCACGCTGTCGCTTGGACGAGACTCGAGTAGAGCCTGAAATTTCGTCTCGTCGGACATGGTGAGCGTGCACCGGGGTTTCACTAGGCCATGCTTCATGCGCCCCGAGGGTTGGGCTCGCCTCTCGGGGGAATGGAGCTTCCTGGTTGCGACAGGGATCCTGCATCCGCTGATAGTGCTGAGGTTGGGAAGAGCCTCGGATCCTCAAGACATTGCTTTCTTCCCTGAGTCTCCTTGTTTCTTGGAGCAAAATTTGCATTTGCCGTTCGTTTTCTCGCTGTCGTCTTTCCATGTTGTCTTGCCATTCGAAGTACCCCTTCGTTACCTCTGGCGGAAGAACGACTCCTTGAGGGTGAAGTCATCTTTTACAGTTGGAAGGTATAGGATTTACTGAGAAGAAAGTTTCCCACAGACGGAGCCAATGTTGATGGCAAAATTCCCCTGCTGCAATAGTAATCACTAGCAATAGAATCTCGATCAACGCGTTGTAGTAATTCCTCCTTCTTCTTGCTAAAAGGATGTCCGGATGGGTTGTCCGGACACACCCTCCGATGATTAAGTTAGTCTTTTGGAAATTGTCGAAAAATAGAGTTTTCCTTTGGGAGTGTTGCTCCGTGATTTTCGTCAAGGATGCTTACCTTGCTTTGAGTCTCCTTGGAGTTTATATATGAGTCAAAGACAGCGGGGCCCATCATCATGATTGCGGCTCATAGGGTGGCAAAGCAATCATGACGTTTCTGGTGCGAGGTGGCGGCTGTCAGGAGGGTATTCAGGCGACGGATGTCGCCTCAATTTATGACTTTAAGTACAGGGGATGCGTCAGGCAACTTGAGAAGATTTGGGAATGTCTTGTCGAGTGTATCTTGCATTAAAGATGAGTGATAGTTCAGGAGACTTGGTCGTCAGTATTGTCAAAGTTTGCTTTTTTATTGTGGGCGGAAATGGATCCGGCGAGTCACGAGTGTCTGACTAGCCAAGCTGCCCGGGGAATCTGAATCGTCGGTTGCGGGTGTTATCCGGATAAGCGTTACCAGAGGATTCGGACATGTCTGTTTGGAGAAGTTGAATCGCCTTCTCTCTCAGCCGACGGCAAGCGCCGGCTGAGAAATATCCGGAGAAAGTGGAACGTCGGCCGTGTAGAATTTCCGTCCGGGTGTAATGAGCTAGAATTCCGTCTAGGTGTAATGAGTGAGAATTTCCGTCCGGATGGAATGAGCGATGCCACGTGTCGCAAGGGGGGACGTTTGTGCGCCCGAGGGAGAGGGAGCCACGTGGCACTTTTTAGGGAGGATCCCACATCTTGCATGTGAGGATCTCTAAATGCCATGCATTGGATGAAATGTGATTTTGAAAGGAAGTAGTTGCGGGAATATAGGAAGAGAGGAGAGAGTTCTTGAGAGAGAGACCAAGAAGGTTGACAGAAAAGCTTTCTTGGCGTTCTTGGAGAAGTGGACTTCATCTCCGGTAACACCCACATGCAGCGTTAGAGTAGGGAACCAGCTTCACCAGAATAAATCCAGCAGATCAATTAATCTTGAGAATTCCAGGAGCTTTAAGAGAACCATAGGAGCATCATTCAGAGGTTTCCTTCACTACTTCGTCGTTCAAGATTCAGAGAATCAAAAATCACACAGGTTAGTGTTATTTTATTCAATTTTAAATTATCTTTTCACGTTGATCTTATTGGATTATAGAAATAGTGTCTTGGTGTGGATGTAAGAAAGGCCACACTTGTTTGTTGTTTAATCATATGTATGCTTAAAAACGCGTTTTGATTCATAATTAAAAATCTGATAGTATGTCTTATTTTTTTTAAAGTTGTTTTCCAGTAGTTCATCCTATCAATAAACTAGGTTTTTTGAATTGATTTAGAAAAGAGATAACATATCATCAGATTATATTGCCAATAATTTTATATTAATTCATCTCTTTTCTTTCACTTCATAATTTTTTAATAGAAGTTCTGTTATAACTCAATTTAACATACTCCATGACAGTGACAACTTAATTTAGATGCACTTTATATAATATATCAACTTGTTCTACATGAAAATTTTCCTTTATTAAAAAAAATATGGTATTCTCTCGTTTAAAGATCTGGTGGCTTTTTAAAAAAATCTTGAAGAACATGGGATCTTGAAGATTTAGCAACTAAATAAAATGAAATCATGAGTTAATAAATTATTGGAAACTAATCCTAAAATTAATAAGGTCGAACACTAACAACAACCGGGAGGTATTAAAACCATGAATTAGAAGGAAATCGATAGGAGACCACCTTAGAGATGTTAACTGAATACACTAACATGATACAAAAAAAAAAAAAATTAACAACTAAAACATTGAAACACATGAACATGGACCAATATCTAAGATATAGAAACATAAAAAAAATGCAACCTGTGCTGTGTAGAAAGAGCTTTCCTGTGCGCGTCCGCAATGTCAATAGTGTCTCCACCTCCCTTTTCCAAGTGGTGTCCTATCTAGTTTTTTTTCCAGAAATTGCAGCCTGTCCCAAATCCTTTTTGAAACATGGATTCATTCACTCCAAAATAGCAGCCTGCATCCTTTTTGAAAAATAACCGTCCAAAATGCTTGATATCTCTCCAAAATCACTCCCCCCAACAGTCAAAATTTCCTCTTGCTCTAAACATCACTTTTCCTCTCGATCTCATCTGGAAAACCCACCTTTTATACGTTTCTTTGTCTTTTTTCACTAACTCAATAATAATAATAATAATAATAATAGTAATAATAATAGTAGTGTAGACCCCCATTTAGGCATGGGCCACTTTTTCTCTATTTGTTTTTGCATATCACATTTTTAGTTAGGTGTCACTATCCCAGCGGGCCACGTGTCACATCCTTAGTGGCCATAAGGAATCAACCTCGCTTTTTGAAGCTGCAGTAGGACCTTGACACGTGGAGGAACTTTTTGGGAGGGGGTCCCGCAGGCCGTTAGGGGGCGCGGATGAGAGAGAAGGAAAGGTGGCTGTAGAAGGAGTGGGGCAAAAAAAGGTGGTTGCGGCAGAGATCGTTGGAAAGGCAAATCCGAGAAACAGATGAGGTTTTTTTTTTTCGAAAAGGGGGGAAGGGACAACATTGGGGGGGATATAGAGGAGTTTTTTTGGGAGTTTTGAAAAAAAAAAAAGAATATTGGTTGAACTAGAGTAGGAAGCTAAGAACAGAGGAGCGTAGAGTTGCTGGGAAGAGTCCAAGACACGGAGTTGAGAAGGGAGATTTCCAGGTATGACCATTTTTTTTTTCTCGGTATATTTTCCATTTTTTTTCATACTGTCCAGGTTTGATTCTCAGTGATTTTTCATTTCTGCCTGTTAGGTTGTTCTGTTTTGGTGATTACTGATCAAATATTAGAAGAGCTTGTTGTATTTTATGCCCTATTCTGACGAGTATTTTCCATCTTAACTCACTGGATGTTGGTCCCATGGATGAAATGATGAAATGGGTCCGATATGCTAGTTAAAGTCTTCATGTTCTTCTTCTTGTTGCTATCCTGTTATCCCCTTGTTTTCTTTTCCTCCTTGAGTGCATACTCAAGGCTCCAAAGTCGAGGGAAAGTTTGGGTTGAAGCGGAACCTGGCATTCGATGGTGTGGTGGTCTGTGGGGTGAGTTGTTGTGCTGAATCGTCCTAGATGTATAGTATTCCTGTAAAAAACACTGAGTGAGAGAGATGAGAAATTCGGGGTCGGGTTCTTTGTTTGCTTCTCTTAATCCAACAACAAGATCTTCAGGTCCGAGTTGAAGTGCGAGGTGGATTCACCATAATAAGAGGAACGCATTTTGTGATGAATGGTAGCCCTTACTATGCAAATGGCTTCAATGCCTACTTGGTTGATGTATTTGGTTCCTAACCCATCTCAGCATGCCAAGGTCTCAGCTGCTTTCCGCGAAGCTTCAAGCCATGGCCTCCTCGTGGCTAGAATCTGGGTTTTCAATGATGATGAGAACAGGCCTTTTCAGCTTTCCCCAGGCTTTCACAGCCAGCAAATACCCAAGGTTGCACACTACCAGACATATTCGTCGGCTAGATGTGGAGGCGCATCTGCTGGTGGCCTGCCCATTGTGTTTATGTCCATGCACATGTCTTCACTCTGCATGACCCCTATCTTTATTCCCACGCAAGCGTGTCGTCATCTCATCCCCATGCTTTTTTCTTCCTTATCCACCATACCCATCATTCATCTATCCACCTCTCTCTAGGTCGTCATACCCATTTCCTCACTCATGCTTGCAGGAATCAAGCATCCTCCACCACACCCATCTTCCTCTCATTCATTCTCCATCTCACTCCCTCGCTTACATGGAGTCTCATGGGTGCATGTCATCCTTCACTCCTTCACATACCCATTAAAACCATTCACCCAAACCCTCATATCCACACAACTCATACCTATCCTTCATACTACTCATAACCATGTCCTACCATACCCATGTATACACCCATTTAACCATACCACCAAACCCGTTTCTCTCTCTAAACCTTCACCTACCTGTGGGATCCTCCCTAAAAAATTGCCGCGTGGCTCCCTCTCCTTGGACACGCAGACGGCCCCTTGCGACACGTGGCATCGCTCATTCCACCCGGGTATATCTCATCCGGAATTCTTCTCCGCCGACATTCCACCCAGATATCTCACATCCGGAATTCTGTTCGACCGACGTTCCACCTTCTCCGGGTATCTCACATCCGGAATTCTTCTCCGCCAACATTCCACCCGGATATCTCACATTCCAAATTCTGTCCAGCCGACGTTCCACCTTCTCCGAATATCTCACATCCGGAATTTTGTCCAACCAACGTTCAACCTTCCCCGGATATCTCGCATCCGGAATTCTGTCCGACCGACGTTCCACCTTTTTCTTCATCCTTAGAGCATTTTCTTGAGGTTCCCAAGATCTCATTTTCAATAAATTTTGCCGCCATTTTCTTCTCGACATGTAACTTTAACAACTTCCATGATTTTAAAATGTTTTAAAATAAGTGTGAATTTATTTTCGTAATTCTTAGTGATAGAATTGAGTTTAAGACCAAAATAATTTATTTGTAAAAAAAAATGATAAGAATAGTATCCATTTCAAAATATTTGTCAAAGTAGTCTTCTTTAATCCGACCGACGTTCAACCTTCTTCGGATGTCTCACATCCGAAATTCTATCCGATCGACGTTCAACTTTCTCCGGATGTATCACATCCGGAATTCTGTCCGGTCGACGTTCCACCTTCTCCGGATATCTCATTGAAGCATTTGAGACTACTTTGACAAATATTTTGAAATGGATACTATTCTTATCATTTTTTTTTACAAATAAATTATTTTGGTCTTAAACTCCGCAAATCGAACCACAATTCAACACTGAGATGGCAATCTCGTAATTTATCCAAGTTCTAGGCCCATTTACTACCCAGCCAAAAAACAATCAAAATCCAAAAACCCTACCCATTTCCAAATTCGAATACTCGTCACCATCGTCATCAGCCATGGGGCTTCTATCTTGGTGGAAACCCTCCCAAAAACCCACCTCCGAAACCAAAAAACCCGATCCGAAACCCGGTTCTCCTCCCGAAATTCCCGGCATGAACGGCGCCGTTGAGGTTCCGAGGCCACAGGCTACGCCAGATGTGACGGTTTTCGAATTCGGGTCGGTCGCAGCCTCGTCCGACAAGGTGACGCTCGCCGGGTACTGCCCGGTTTCCGACGATCTGGAGCCGTGCCGGTGGGAGATTTTACCGGCGAGTGGCTCTGACGCGCCGCAGTTTCGGGTAGTGTTCTGAAGAAAAAAGGAAACGGATTGTAAGGAACTACCGAACTAGAAAACACTCTTTTGGAGTTTGATTATGTGAAATCTGAAAAGGGTTTTGTTTAATCCCTTAAACTTACAAAAAGGAGAAAGAAAAATAAACTCTAATTCTGTTCGAAACTTAGCATTGTTTAATGAATTTTTTTTCTTTATTCTATATTTGTTCTTATTGGTTAATTTGAAGTTCGATTTTGTAAAATTTGGATTAAGATTAGGATTGCAGAGTATTCGGGTAACCCATTTGTTGGAAAATATAGAAGAACTATGATGAAGAATTGGAAGTAGGCCATTTTATTTGTTAATTTATGTGAAAGACTAGATGAATCTTTAGAGTTTGGGCTATATTTGGTGAATAATCAGAATAATTAAATTGAACAAAGTGGATTCTCCGCATTTGATAAATTTCAAGTGTGGTTCACAGGATTGAGCTTTAGTATGTGCCTAGAATGTGGTTTAAAAACCGGCATTAGTGGCTTCATATAGTTTTCTATTTTTTCTTCTTAATTTATCTCTTGTCAATCAAAATCGACATTAGTGGGCTCTGGGTATGGGTCTTGTTTTAGAGCTTGGGTTACACCTTTTACAAATAAATGTTTAGTTGTCTTTTATTTGACCCTTTAAAAGGAAAAAATAAATATATAAAAATAGTGAGAAAGAATATTGAGAAAGAAGAAATCAGGACTTTGTTGGGTCATAGAGTAGATAAGCTCATTTGTAACCATATTTTAGTATCATTAAACATAGGAAAAAGATCACTCTGATTGATGGATGAAGAAGAAGAATAGGTGGACATCACATTAATGGGGTATGATGATAAAGACAATGATGGTGACTCATGGAAGGATCCCTATGGTGATAATAGTGGTCATGTTAAATAGGTGATAATGATCATCATGTTTAAAGATTGTATTTATTATTGTTATTTATTATTATTAATTATTATTATTATTATTATTATTATGGGTATGAGAAGATTCTTGAGATCATCTAGGAGCTTGAGCTGAGGGATCTTCCTTTGATTGGTGTCCTTTTCATTGTGTGATGGCTTGAATAATCATTATCGGATTGAGATTAGACCATTTTTATGTCCAAGGGGTGGGAAAATAATTTCAGTGGGGTGCTACAATGTACTACTTTCGAGACCTGTGTTAGATCATTCACCTATTCTACTAGATGGGGTTCGGATAATGAGAGGCTCTACTCCTTTTAGGTTTGAAAATATGTGGCTTATAATCATTTCTGGTCAAGATTAGATCATTTTCTGGTGTCCAAGGAGTGGGAAAGTTATTTCAGCGTGGTGGTGCATTGTACCTTACCAAGACCTTTGTTGGATCATTCACCTTTTTGTTGGATGAATATACCTTTTAGGTTTGGAAAATATTTGGCTTAAGGAGGAGGGATTCAAAGATTTCCTTAAGTGGTGGTCGTTATGGTATAATTTAAGAGGATCTTATAGTTTCATATTGGCTGTGAAATTGAAAGCATTAAAGTCAAACTTGAAGAGTTGGAATAAAAAGGTGTTTGGCAATGTTGTAGTTAGAAAGGATATGACCTTTAACCAAGTGGGCTTTTAGTATTCCAAGGAGAGGATAGGTGCTTTGACCCAAGATGATGGTGGAAGCTAGGAGGTAAGCAAAGGAGGGGAATAGAAAATGGGTCCTTTTGGAAGAAGCTTCATAAAGGCAAAAATCAGGGGAGATTTAGCTAAATGAGGGTGATAGAAATACTAAATTCTTTCCAAAATTGCTAATGCATACAAAAGAAAGAACTTTTTGGCCAAGATTAAAGTGGGGTTTGATTAACTAAGGAGAATGAGATAAAGTGAATGGTTGGCCTGAACTTTCCTCACCTTTTATCTGATGTGAAGGAGTGGAGACCTAGCATCAATGGAATGTCGTTTGAATGTTTTAGGATAAGTAGGAAGTAGTAAAATTGGAGGAGTTTGTTCTTAGAGGAAGAGGTGTTTAGAGTCGTATCGAACTTGAATTGGGATAAAGCTCCAAGCCCAAATGAGTTTTTCCTTTAACCTTCTAGTAGATATGATTTGGATTATGTGAAGGAAGAGGTGATGAAATTTTTGATGAACAGGGTAAGTTTTGAAAAAAGCCTCAATGCCACTTTTTTTGTGTTAATTCAAAGAAAGGGAGGGGGCAAAAGATCCTAAAGATATTTTTGATAGGTAGATTTTATCCCCATTGGGAGTGAGTTGGATTTTTAACCTTCTAGTTAAAGCGTTGACCAGTAGATAAAAGAAAGCAGTGGGTTAAAGTGGTATCTAAGTTCCATAATGCATTTTTGGAGGGAAGACAATTGTAACTATAGTGGCTTATAGCTAATGAGGCCATCGACTATGTTGAAAAACGATGCTTATGGAGTTTTTGTGTAAGCTTAACATTGATAAGGTATATGATCATGTTAATTGGAAACTTTTTGGTTTTTGTCCTAAAAATGATGGACTTTTGGTCAGAAATGAATTAGATAATTAAATGGTGCATATCTACAACAAAGTTCTTTGTTCTTGTCGATGACACCCCATTTGGATTTTTTTTCAAAGCTTTAAGGGCTTAAGACAAGGGGATCCTCTTTCTCCTTACTTATTTGTGTTCATAGTGGAGGCTCTCATTGTCTTCCTAAGGGCTTGTTGGCGGGGATTCCTGTCAGCGTGGATTCCTGTTGGAGTTTAGGGTGAGGAGTAAGAGGAGGCAAGGAGTAGAAGTTTTTCCATTTGTGTTTGCTTGATGATGCTATCATTTATTATGAGGTTTTCCAAGATTAGATGACTCATTTAAATTGATTGTTCATGTGGTTTGAAGCCATCTTAGAACTGAAAGTAAACTTAGGGAAGAGTGAGTTTGATTTGATTGGGAAGGTAGATAACATGGAGGAGTTGACCTTGGAGATAGGTTGCAAGGTGGTGGAAGAGTGTTCTATAAAAAGACTGGTGATGTGGAGAGATAATATATCATCCGAAGGAGGAGAGACTCACTTTGATTTGAAACACATTATCTAGCTTACTATTTATTTTATGTCATCGTTTAGCATCCCAAGAATAGTTAGATTGAGATTGGAAAAGATTCAAAGAGATTTCTTATGGAGGAGGTTGGGCTTTAGAGGGAAAACTAAATTTAGAAAAGTAGCGATTGTCTATATATGAGGAAAGGGGGCTTGGGTGTTTAGTTGTCTATCTCCGCTTACCAAGGCCCTTCTTTTTAAGTGGAGTTAGGGATATGCATTTTGAAGGAAAGCTCGTTGGGAGCAGTTCATAGATGGAAAATATGGGGAAGAAGAAGGGGGGGTGGCATTCTTTTGAGGTGAGAGATGGGTATAAAGTTTAGGTTATGTAAACTATTAGAAAAGGTTGAGATTTTTTTTAATAGTAGAGTCGTTTTTTTCTGTGGGAAATGAGAGGAGAGCGAAGTTTTGAAAAACTAAGTAGTATGGAGATGAGCCTTTGTGTGTATCCTTTCCATCTTTGTATGTATTAACTATATGAAAGAGGCATGGGGCAGTGGATTTATGGAACTAGTCAAGTGAAGGGGGTTATTAGGTTCCTTGCTTCTTTAAGCATTCAAATGAATGGGAGTTAGACAATATGGAGAGTTTCTTTTATAGACTACAAGGAAAGGTGGTGAATATAGGAGAGGATTTGGATGGAATCAAAGACTGAAACTTTTTTTGTCAAAACTTTATACTCTGTCTTGGAGTCAGAGAGATCAATTCCTTTCCTACTGAGAGTAATTTGAAATTCTTAAGTTCCATCCAAAAAGTGAGGTTTTTCCTCTTGGGAGATGAGTTGGGAAAAGGTATTAACCTTGGATCAGCTTCAAAGGAGAGACTGGTCGTTGGCAAACAGATGCTTTCTTTGTAAGAAAAAGAAAGAATTTATTGATCACATCCTCTTTCATTGTGTCAAGACAAGGATTTTGTGACAATTTTTGTTTTCTTTGTTTGGCGTATCACCGTATCTTAGGTGATATCTTCCATGGTTAGGGAGATTCTCTTGGGATGATATGACTCTTTTGTGGGGAAAACAAAGGTGTGCAAGAAACTCTTGGCACACTTTTGACATATGGTAGGAAAGGAATGAAGTTGTTGAAAAATTAGAGCATCTAATCAAAGCCTAAAAAACGCTTTCTTAAGTAATGCTTTTTTTTTTGTGGGCTAAAATTGTAGCTAAATAAAGAAGCTCAATGCTTTAATTAATTTTTTTTGATTGGTAGGATTCTCACCTAAAGAAGTGATTAGTTTTTTTTTTTGATAGTAAGAAGTGTATTAGTTTTTTTGTAGTTTCCTTCTTGTTGGTTATGGTATTGTCTTTGTTTTGACGTAATCTAGGTGATATATCCATGGTTGGAGATTCTGTTAGGATGACATGCTCACATGGCTCATTTTGTGGGGAAAAACGAAGTTTGGCAAGATCCCTTTGCACTACTTTTTTGACAATATGTATAGGAAAGGAATTGAACACCGTTTGAAAACTCACGGAGCATTATAATGAAAGATTGAAAACATTTTCAAGTAATCTTTTTTGTACCAATTTTTGCATAGAAGGTCAATGTTCTTTAATTGATTTGTTGATTGGTTGGATTCTTACTAACAAAGAGAGTAGTCATTTTATAATGGTCCTCTTGTTTGGTATAACTTTTGATTGATTGTTCTATTCGTTTTGTTGTAACTTGGATCATTCTTTGATCGTTTTTTATATTATACCTAATTAATTAATTTATTGATAAGTTAATGAGAAGTATTATAGGTGCTAATAAGCCACACCGATACCAGGATATTTATATCTCAATTTATTTTCACTTATGAAAAATTATTATTACCATGAGTGATTTTACAAAATCTCAGGCTCATCTTGTCTTTGGCCTCGTCTCATTTGGGCAAAAATAATTCAGTCACAGCTTTCTTTTTATTGTCTCCTTTGGGGTAAATTGAGGCTATGCCTCGTCTCATTGGGAATTGCCTAAACCTCACAACTTCAGTTTCAGTTTGTGTACCAAGGAGCCGTCTTGTGTTTAATCTACACATGGGACTGGCAAATTGACAGGCGGAATCAGTGAGATTAAGTTGATTCTTACAGACACTAGGCATGAACAATATGGCTGACACCATCTAGATGGTTGAACATGAATCGTTTTTCCAAGGAATTCAAGGGACTCATAATAAGTTTAAAGATTTAAGTTAATTCCCTTCAAATATCAAGGCATCAAACAATAGGCCTTTTTCTTGTTATTGATTGTTGACCTTTCTAAGGAATTCAAGAATCTTGATACCACAGTATGGTAAAAGACTTGGGAATCTTTCCATGTAGGAAGATGAGTCTCATTCCTCATATTGTTTGGTAAGTTTACACAATGCCCACAAGTATATGCAGGAAAAGTTTTCAGTTATCTTGACATTAATTAAAATTATGAATGTGTTTCAAGACAACATATTACGCTTAGGGTAGAACAAGTTTGATTTGCCGACTGTTGTTGTGTGTGCTGTGCGTCAACACTGAAAGGGTGAGGATAACTTTGTTATCAAATTCAAACGCCAGTCCATCTTTATGTTCAGCACACTGGAAGTTTCAAATTAAGGGAGATGTATGCTATGCTAAGCTTCATGTTTGGGTATAAATTGAGATGCATGTTGTTGACAAGAGTTCCAAGAAATTGCATGTGTGGTGGGTAATGTCAATGTTTCCTGGTCAGCAGTTTGGTTTGCATTGTTGAAGTTGAATGGCAACTTATGTGTTTTTCCTCTTATCTATTTGTAAATAGTTGTTGTGACACGAGAAATGCTTTTGTCAGGCAGCCCATGGTAGGTGAAGTTCCTCTTGTGTCCCACATCTTCTAAAAACTCATCATTTTTTCCATATTTCAACTCTAATTTCTAAAATGGTCCAATTTCCACTTGATATGTTAATGCCTTTTAACTTAGGGTTTTTTTTTCTTGAGAAGACTTTAAGTTTTTTATATTTATGTGCTTTTGAAAAAAATTTAGTTGAATTAAATTATATATTAACAATTGCTTCTTATTTTATTTTGTTTTGTTTTGATTTTCATTATCTTTAGTTGGTTTGAGATTGTTCTAATAAAATAGTTTCTTGATTCTAAAACAAGCAAAGATTATGTTTAATAATCCAAAAACAAAAAATAGTTTTTTATTCTTAAAAATAAAAAATACAAGTAATACATATTTTAATTATTTTCAGTTTTTTTTTTATCCTTGTTTTAAAAATAATGAGACATATATAATTGAGAATGAAACATGATCTATAAAATTTATTTTTAAAAAATATTTTGAAGTATAAAAATTAAGTGAAGAATTTCATGCCATCCACAAAGCTTTTGTTTTAGAAAAATTTAATAAGCATTATGTTTGAAAACATTTCTTTGAAGATAAATTTGGATAAATGATTTCCAAATGAATCCTTAGTTTTTGGTTATTTGATGTTAATTTATACGGATGGGTTGAATTTTCTTATTTCCTTGGAAAACCACTCAAACTCGTTATTTCCTTTACATTTTTAATCTTATTACAAGAAAAAAAAAATCATTGTTTATGGTTGTAGAAATGCATAATTAAACAAAAAAAAACATTTTTAAGTGCTATTGCATCAAAACTAATTTTAATAAAAACAATTTTAACAAAAAGGAAATATGAAAATTACAATGAAAGAAAAATAAATATAAATTTTAATGGTTTATAGCTTTTTAAACATGAAGAATATATTGTTTTTAACAACATATATTAAGAAATAATTTTATTATTACTTTTTCATTTAATTATAACAATAAAATTTAGATTATTTATTTTTCAAGAAGAATTGTCATACGTGATGATTTCAGTTTAGTTGGAATTAAAATTCAAAATTATAATTCTTTTAAGAAGACAATACCGCGTATTATATAAATAAATATGAGTTTTAAATAAAGTTTGATAAATGTATAAAATTAGATTTATTAATTTTAAATTTTTTTTATTATCTTTCTTTTTTTCTTATTTTTTCCTTTCGTATTTTCTTTCGCCTCATTACAATTTTTGGGGAAGCATTCATAAATACCCAATAGTTTGAGATTGAAAACTATATAGGTAGATTAATTCAATATTTCTTTTTAAATTTGAAAAAATGATAAAAAGGGCGTTTTAATATTATTTTTAAACTACCATTAAATAGATTAATTTTTTTTTTTAAAAATGGTCATAAATCCTATTTTTTACACATCTTATCTTAAATTTACACATCAAAAGCTAAAAGGAAATCATTTCCAATATACAAAGGAAATCGAACACAAGTCTCGCGTGGAGCGTCTCTGCTGACTCTCTCGACGTCCTTTTGTCTTCTGGAGTTGGATATCATGAAACGAAGAACAGGATCAAACAATCTCCTTAAATCCTCTTCTCGTTTCCCACCATCCTAGAAGGTCCAGCCTACTCCAATCTAAAAATCACTTTTTTTTTTCCTGCTTTTTTCATGTAATTTTGGAAATGTTTACATTAATGTTTTGTTTGTGTTTGATGATTTTCAGTGAGTGAAGCTCTCCTATGGCACTTGCTGGGTTAGAGCGACGCGTCTGATTCTGGAATCCACGGTGTACAGTAGTTGGGAATATTGCGGCCTCTGAGTCGTCGAATGCGAACACTCGGATTGATTGGTTGATGATCACTGCTTCCACCAACAAGGTCTCTGAATGGAGTGAATCGCGGACCCGTTGGGTGGTGATCTGACTCCAAAATGGGAGCCTTTCGCCGAGCTCTCGTAATGCCTCGACCCTGAATGATATTGGTTCGGTTGCTTCCATGTCTCTCTGTAATCTGGGTGTGTTGCCTGTGCTTTTTGTTCCCTTTTTGTCTTTGGTTTTGTTTGATATTTGCTAATAGTTGGAGGAGAATGTCGTTGATTTAGGTGTCTTGAGGTGGAGAAAGAGTGTAGGAAAAGAATGAGCTTGTTTCGGTACTATCTAGCTTGTGGATACCTGTATTGTGTGTAGTTTTTTTGGTTGGTTGGAATGTTGGTGGTGGAATTTGAAGGAGGGGAAGCGCTTTTGATTTTGTTTGATTTTATGCGTGGTTCAATAGTGGGAAAAGGAGGCAAAAGAAAGGAAAATTTGGATTTGAACCTAATTCCCATAGTCTTCCATCTTCAAGAAGTTCTACGATTCCTTGCCCTTCCCTCTTTTTAATCTACCTTAAGTTCTTACACCTATACCCTTCGTAACCGCTATCACACACTACTGAATAGTTGGACATAGGGACAATGATCAAGATTCAGTCTCCTTCTGTTTTGCTTCTAAATCCTCAGTCACTGAGAATCTTAAGTCTACTATGTCAATATAAACACCAACAGGGGGAGGATGGATTGGCTAATAATTGATTTTTACAAATAAAGCAAAATAATGTGTAACAAAGGATTTAATTGCTGAAATTTAAGGAAGTCAAGAGTTAGAGAGAAAACAAATAAAGCTTTTATTGTGTTATGGAAAATCCTGCCTATGTCCACGCCTTGAAGCTTCTTCCAAGCATTAATATGTGCCACTAGCACAGGAATCTTTCAACCAAGGAGTCCTTCAAATTTACACTTGGTTTCTAAGTACCAATGAACCTTTACAATCTTCAAATGTTTTTTCGACACTTAGATACCTCCTTCAATTGATATATTGAAGAAAACACTGAAAAGGATTGTTTTTTTTTCTTTTTTGATAAGTAAATAGAATTAGTATTGAAAAACACAAAAAAAGGGTGCACCAAAGTACACACGATGTATACAACAACCGCCAAGAAGTGCTAAAAAAAGGAAAGGGAAAACAAAAAAACTACTTTCATCCTCAAAGCCGAGACCCATTAATCATAAAATTCAAGTTATGACATCGAGTTGTTCCACGTTCACAAAAGATCCTCTATTTCTCTCTTTCCAAATTGTCTAGAAAAGGCATAAAGGTACTGCTCTCCAAACTTTTTTCCGTTTTCTTTCAACAAAAGATCCATGCCAACCTAACAGAGTCTCTTACAGTGGAATGCATCACCCAACAAACCCAGAAAAAAGAGAACAAGAGCTCTCACAACACCCTCGTCTTACCACAATGCAAAAGGATGTGATCGATGAGATTCCTCAATGAGTTGACATAGAAGAATCTTTGCAAGACTCAACTGTTCTTGTAGCTGGTCGAGAGTCAAGCTCTCCCAAGAGTTGCCAAGCGCCTCCCCAAGCAAAATAGCACACCTTGGGTGGAACCCACAGTGTTTCTTCGCGAACCAAGCGACTCTGGTGGGAATGAAATTTGATCTCCTACTCAAGGCTAGGTTTGGTGAAGGGATTTAATAGAGAAGGTACACTCTTTGTCTCACCAACACACCTTGCCGCTGTCTCCCTCAACTATCTCCTTATCTGTAGTCTTGTTAAAAGCCTGCACAATTTGAATCTCCAATCCGTGGAGACGCTTCGAAAGTTAGGAAATCCAAACCGCCCTTTCATTGAATGTAGGCCCTAAGTTTTGTCACTTAAGTCTCTTGAAGCAAGTTAGGAATAAGGAGGAAAAGAGAAACTTAAAATATTCGACACATCATTTATTTTCGTAACTTAAACCTTCTCCCATTGCTCGCCAAAGAATGACAATTCTACAATTTATCTAACTCCCACAACTTTCCTTATTGTATGATTGCCATCGCCCAGATGTGCAATAGCCAACTCATTCCTTGGAGTACCCGAACCCCCCTTACCATTTTCGCATATTTAACTATAGACTATTTGTCTCCAAAGACCTTTTTGCTTGCATAGGTGTCAAAATCCCTTACAAAGGAGAAAGCCTTGTTGAGCGAATGAGGCGCCTTACTTCTCCTAGAACCCCCCCTCTCCCCTGTTTGAACACAGCAATGCCATTTTACTAAATGAGGCTGTCTTTATAGCCTCCCGTACCTCTTCCATAAAAGTCTCTTTGAATTTTTTCAA
The DNA here is from genome assembly GCA_037355405.1 of Vitis amurensis. Taxonomy (NCBI): domain Eukaryota; kingdom Viridiplantae; phylum Streptophyta; class Magnoliopsida; order Vitales; family Vitaceae; genus Vitis; species Vitis amurensis. Next base: position 1,018 of record JBAPGN010000264.1, on the reverse strand, counting down.
CCTTTAAACAAACTAACCTGCACATAAGTGGAATATGGACAAAGAGATTCAACAAGTCTAGGCTAGTGTACTCCTAATCAACATAGTCTCCTCCCTTCTTTGGGAATGATATTTGTTTTTCCACATCCACTAATCTTTTATCTTGAATCCTTTCCTTTCAACCTCATCCCCAAAACAACAGCAAAGAATTATTATTGGGTGCGCGCGTAGTGGAAGGTGCCAAATAAGTGGTGGCGGATCACACCCACTTTGCATCCACTTCAAAGCCAACCTCGAAGTCCTTCAACCTCTCCATATCGGAATGGAGCTTACTTAACTTCTTGGTTAGGTTAATTTCAGACTTGTAAATGACCTTCAAAGCCAAATAAGTAATTCAACTTAAGTAATCTCATATTGGCTTGAGAGGCTCACATTAAAACACCAATAGGTCATTGGCTAATAATGATAGACTCCCAATCCTTCCTCTCATCTCTAACTTTTGCTTGAAACTAGTCAAAAACCAACTCTCAATGTTGCCTCTTGGCTAAGAAGGCAAGTAGTGCATCCATGGCTAGTACAAATTAAATATGGTGACCGTGGTCCCCTCTTAATCATTGAGCTCTATAATAAAACCTTTTAATGAAGTATCCCATTGACCATAATCGGAACCTTGGTGAAGAAATATACCATTTAATCACATTGATTCCACCTTTGCTAAAAACATTTTTTTTTTTTTTTTTTTTTTTTTTTTTTTTTTTTTTTTTTTTTTTTTTTTTATGTTTTTTTTTTTTTTTTTTTTTTTTTTTTTTTTTTTTTTTTTTTTTTTTTTTTTTTTTTTTTTTTTTTTTTTTTTTTTTTTTTTTCAAAACTCAAAGGTAACCAGAAGTCCAATTAACATGGTCAAATTTACATTTGCTTCTCAATATTCAAAAGTTAAATGACGTTAGAAAACCGAATTCAGACTAAGATAAAATGGCTAGATGTTAATATTTGAGGGTTTTATGTATTTATTGGGCAAACAAATGTACAGGGTTACCAG
>JBAPGN010000263.1:0-31222 GCA_037355405.1 Vitis amurensis | reverse complement strand
TCACCAAAACCAGAAATGTGCTCGATTCATATCCGAACGTTAAACTTTGGAATTGCTTCATGAGATGCATCATGAAATTGCCTCCTATACATTTTGTTCCGAAGCATATTTTGTCTCCAATCCGATTCAAGTCAAATCTTCCTTTTTTCTTAATCTATATGTTGAAGATTTGAAAGTAGAGCTTTTGAAGATGATCAATTACTATGTGAATTCAAAATTTAGAGCATGGATGTTGAGTTCATACCGTTCCATATGTGCCAATGGATGTGGATGAGGAAGATTAATGTAGGGATGGAGATGGAGATGGTGATGTTGATGTGATGATGCATCAGCGAGTGATAAAAAACTGACGTCTCATACCTAAAGTTAAGCTAGGCCCAAAGCCTTAATCCAACTTTTCCCCTCGCAATGTGGTTAACAGAAATCATTAATATGTCCCAAGCAATCTGTGCATTGCGTTGCTTTCTAAATTGCGGCACTGACAATTATTGCAATATGGTTCAGACTCAAGCATTGCTTTCATCCTGTTCGCAATCTTGGCGAAGAGGACCGCCTGAAAGCAGCTTCATAGTTTTAGGGTCGCGCAAACAATTTTTGCAGCGCCGGAATGGCCTGCTCCACATCTGAGAAATTTTTTGGGTTTATACCAATAGCTAGAGGAAAATATTCCCCCTCGCTGAATATGGAGCGGTTAGAGTAACGTAACATACAAGTATCGTAATGAACTATCGCTTCCTTGTAGTTAGGACAAGCCGTCTGATTTCATGGCTAGAGGTGTTCACACAGCTACGGCATAGTATCGGCGTGAGACGCCTCTACAGAGTGCAATTGCTTTTCACTTCGCCAGCGGAGGAATTGTAAACCCGTAGTCAACTGTGGTGTTGGAGAAGGAGGAGAGGAGGCTATCGAGGTTTGCCTTGTAGCTAACTGTCTGTTTGTGTAGTTACCTCCCTCTGGAATGCAGATTTTCCGTTACGAAATTTGGATGCTGAGCAACAGTGAAAGTGGATGATCAGAAATGATGAAATGAAAAAATGCAATTTTCAAATAGCCCATTGCCATCGTCTCAAGCAGTCCTACTGCCCTATAGCAATAGAGGCAGAGAGTTTTAGATAGATTTGGCTGATGGGGAAGGGATTGGATGTCAACTTTCTTCCGGGTGCTTTTAATATTAGCGTCTGCAATTCAAATTACTTTGATATATCTGTCTTCATGTACAGGTATCTTATTAAATTATGGCTGAATAAGGCTGCTAAAGCCATTTGCAAAGCAAATAAATATTTAATTATATATATATATATATATATATATATATATATATATATATATAACTATGCATTGTGGTAAAATCACTCCTTTTTTGTCTAAAAGCAATTAAAGGATCAGAAAACTAAAAGGTGTCATAAAGTAAGTAAAAAAAATTTATTTAATTTTATTTTTTAAATAACATAAAACAACTAAATATTAAGGTAGTAGCTATTTTCGAAATTTGAAAATTAGTTTTTGTGAAAATCATTCTCTAATGTTTTGTAAAACAAAAGAATTTATTTGATATCTAAATGTTTTTAACATGTATTCTATGTTTTTAATATGTTAAAAATAAATGTTATATATGAACAATTTTATGGAACAAAGTCAATTTGGCATCTAATTTAATTTTTATATTTTTAAAATAACTTTATATAAAGAGAGCATGTCCCCTCATAAAATAAGTGAAAACAATAAAAAATAATTAATTAAAATATTTTTGAAAACCACCTTTTTTTTTGTTTTTAAGAAAATAAAATTGTTTTTCTTTTTCTGATTACTTAATCTATTTTTTTATTTTTGTTTTAGACAAAAAAAAAAAGTTATTTTCAATCATCAAATAGCTCCAAAATTCTCCCGATGAACAAATTTCAACAAAGAAGTTCAAATTGTTTAGATGATCCCAACCAAAGTCACGCCAAAAAAAGGAATTTTCAAAAAAAAATTCCCAAAGTACATATTTAAAATCTTAAGGTTTGTTTGATAATTGTTTTTAAAATAATTCTAAAAAATAATTTATAAAAAATAGTTTTTAAAACTATTTTTTTAATTTTTTGTAAAAAAAACATTTATTCAGAAACTGAAATATCTTTAACAGTCTATTTTTCTATATTTTTAAACATATTTTAAAAATAATTTTTACAACACGATATTTTATTTGTAATATTTCTTCATATTTAATATAATTGTTGTATAAAATAATTATAAAAAAATAAGTTAAAATAACTAGAAGATATTTCTCGGAACCATATCTTATTTTTTAATTTTTTGGTTACTAAATATGTTTTCCCTTTTACGGTCTGTGTATCCAGTGTTCAAAATTTGAAGGTTGGGCAAACTGGGTTGTGACATGCTAATCAATTATTAGGTTTCTTTCACTGGGAAAAATTCATGAGAATTGTTCAACACAAGAAATGCCATTAATTAATAGGCATTGACCAATTTGGAATGGGAGTTTTAAGGCCGAGAATAAAGGCCACTTATTTTTCAAAAGAAAAAAAATCATTATTGTAATTTTTTGGCCGCCATTTGACATAGTCAACATGCATATCTGACTACATTGCACAAAAATGATGCTTCTATAACCTGCGTTTTCTTTATTAAAAATGAAGTATTTATAAGTCTGTTTCAATATATTTTCAGCATTTTAATTTTAAAATCATAAGTTTCTATATAAAAATATATTTTGTAAAAAGATATTATAAATTTATTTTATCCCTATAAATATTAATTTAAAACATATAATAAACATTCTTTAACACCAATTTTTTTAAATAGTTTTAAAAAAAAAAAAAATTTTCAAAATAAGTTTCTAAAAGTTGGTGTATCTTATATAAAACTTATTATTATTTTCTAATTTTTAAAACATAAAATTGAAAGTGTATACAAATTTTAAAAATATATATATATCATTATTATTATTATTATTATTAATTTTTTTAGTAGGCAGGTAACACGATGAAGGGTCCACAATTCTTGATAATAATCTGATTCAATGAATTAAAATGCTCCTTTTGTGTATTCTTTGATAATAAACTAAATGAGTATATTATTATTATTATTATTATTATAATATTCAATATAATTGAAATTTTTTAGTATGCAAGTAACATGATGAAGCATCTACAACTCTCGATGATAAGCTGATTCAATGAATAAAAATGCTCTTTTTGACTTGTATTTTTTAATAATAAACTAAACGAGTATATTTGTTTATACCATTGTAGATGAAAGTGGTCAAATGAGCAGTCAGAAATGGGTAAAATTCCAGCTGCTTGCTAAGAACTACGGTGCCATATATTGGTCAGGATTCAAGATCAGTAGTGATGAGTGAGAGTAGGTTTTTTCATTAGCTCTCTTATTTTGTATGTATAATTTATACTTGAAACTGCAATCTTCCAACGAATGCAAGTTAAAAATAAAAATTTATTCTTTTTCAATTAAACCGCTGAAAGCAACCCAATCATTTCAAAATATCTACTCCATTCAAAAGGTTTGAGCGCTCCTCAGCCCTCTAAATATTTCGTGGTTTTTTGACTGAGCCTCCTGTGGGCTAATGCAGATTTTTCTAGACTAGCCGCCTTTAATCTTTTTTCCATGAAAATATTAAACTCAATCGAGCATATATATATATATAATATTGTTAATTTTGTTGGAAATTCAAAGAAACTTTTAAAATATTAGAATTAGATTTAGTCTCTAAAAATTAAAGGAGAATATTTTATTTTGAGTGATTATTTTAGTTTCTATTTTTTACTTGCCAAATCCTAAAATGTTTTTATATTTTATTATTAGGAATTTTTTTTTATTAAGTGTGAGTAAATATAAATAAGAAATTATGTAATATTTAAATAAGAGAGAGTGGTGGAATATGATAAAGTTTAACTCTCCTCAATTTTATCTTCTTTTGTAATTTTGTGTCTTTCTCTTTCAACCCTACTACTCCAACAAATCAGTATTAGAGTGTCCACACACCTAACAAATTGGTATTAGAGTCATACGAAAAAGACAAGTGAGATATATACGTTTCAAATTCCTCAACTCAATAAAGACAATTACAATAATTGGAGTATCAAGATGAAAGCTTTACTTGGTTCAGATGATGCATGGGAGGTTGTAGATAAAGGCAATAAAGAGCCATAAGATGAAACCACTTGATCCCTAAACAAAAGGGACTTTTTGAAATATACATATGAGGAAGAGGAACAAGAATGCTCTCGCCATCATCTATCAAACAATGGATGAAGGTACTTTCGAGAATATTTCAAGTGTAACTACCTCTAAGGAAGTTTTAAAAATATTACTAAATACACCAAATAAAGTTGATAATGTGTAAAAAGTTCATCTTCAAACTCTTAATTGGAGAATTTGAAGGTTTGAATATGAAAGAATTATAATCAATCTCTGATTATTTTTTTTAGAGTATTGGCTATTGTTAATTTATTAAAAAGAAATCGCGACATTTAAATGATACTTGTGTTTGAAAAAAGTAGTTTGATCTTTAGATTCAAAGTTTGATTATATATTCTTGTGACCATTGAAGAATATGAGGATTTAGATTCTATGGCCATCAACCAACTTATGGGATCTGTTAGCCCAAGGGTTCTCCTAATCAGGTTTTGATGATAACAAACCATGGTTAAGTGGCTAATTGTTTTAAATTGTTAAGAATCTCAGGCGTAATCTCAAAAATTCATCAAGGACCAAACGACTACGGGATCAAGATCATTTGGAAGACTTGTGATCATAGGAAATGAATGTAAGATGATAGCATGAGTGCACTTAGGATGTTCATACCTTTTCATGCATCTTAGAAGACTCGGTTTATTCTTTAAAACTTGATTTTCTTTAAAACCCGAGTTCTATCAAATATACCTTAGGCAAATTGATTCAAAATTGACATATAAACTCACCTAAAGACCTTGCCTAAGTATTGGAAAAGAAATAAATCAAAAAGGATAGGTTTTCAGGGCCAAAAGGCTCATCCGGTCGAGGATGAGGCCAACCGGCTCAACCGGTTGGAGAACCGGTCGACCGGTTCCCCTTGTCCGGTCGAGGTCCGGTCGAGGGAGACGCAAAACTTTCTCTCTCTCCCAGTAGCTTTCTCTTTCCTGGTCGAGCCTCACCCCTTGTCCGGTCGAGGTCCGGTCGAGGTCGGTCGAAGTCCGGTCGAAGCAACGGTAACCTGCTATGCATTAAATGCCCAACGGCTAGTGATCCGGTCGACCCTTTGCTCGTCCGGTCGAGGCTACTTTCTGCTGATTTTGTCTCCCGAGCTTAGAAACCTATAAATTGAGAGCTCCTTTCATTTATTAGCAAGAGAACAATTGCATTCAAAGCCTACCTACCTGCTCTTGATCAAAAAGCTCTCATTTTCTTTCTTAGTGCATTAAACCATCACTTGCATATTCTTAGTGCACTCTTGCAATTCATCCTAGCCTTCTCTTGTATTTGAGCCTTCCTTAAGCTAGGTTGAGAGTTTTATCCTTGTGTAAACTGAGTGTGAAAGCCTTCAAGTGGTTCAAATCTTGAAGAGGTTGTGTAAGAGCCATTGGAGCCGGAAATCCAAGTGTAAGACGATTGAAAGCTTGATTGAAGCTTCAAGTTAGTGGAACCCTCACTCGGTTAGGAGATTGAGGAGAGTGGACGTAGGCAACGGAGTGCCGAACCACTATAAGCCTGAGTTTGAATTCTCTAACTTTATCTCTTTCCTTTATTTATTTTGTGCATATATTATTGTGTGGAAAAAGTTTTTGAAAAACCCAATTCACCCCCCCTTTTGGGTATTTTCCTTAATTATTCATAGCCTTTGTTTTATCAATTGGTATCAGAGCTAGACCTCTTGCTTAAGACTTAATCGTCTAAGAGGAAAATGGCTATTCCATCAAGCTCATCTCAAACTGAAAATTGTTCAAAACATAGAGCTCCATTCTTTACGGGAATCGACTATCCCTATTGGAAAGCTAGAATGACTTGGTTCTTGCAATCAACTGATTTAGATGTATGGGATGTCATTGAAGATGGCCCAACTTTTCCCACTAAATTAGTTGATGGAGTTTTGGTTCCAAAACCAAAGAAAGAATGGAATGAGCTTGATAGAAGAAATTTTCAATTAAATGCTAAAGCCGTTTATACTTTGCAATGTGCTATGGATAGGAATGAATATAATAGAATATGCCAATGTAAATCTGCTAAGGAAATTTGGAGATTGCTTGAAATAACTCATGAAGGAACAAATCAAGTGAAAGAGTCAAAAATTAATATACTTGTCCATAACTATGAATTGTTTTCAATGAAAGAAACTGAAACTATTGTTGAGATGATCACTAGGTTTCACTGAAATTGTCAATGGCCTTGAAGCATTGGGAAGGGTCATAATGAATCCGAAAAGGTGATGAAGATATTGAGGTCTCTCCCCTCAAAGTGGCATACAAAGGTCACCGCTATTCAAGAAGCTAAAGACTTGACCAAGCTACCTATGGAAGAACTCTTAGGGTCATTGATGACTTATGAAATCAGTTTGACAAAGCAACTACAAGAAAGTGAAGACAAAAAGAAGAAGAGCATAGCCCTCAAAGTTACAACCAAGGAAGAAGAAGATGTTGAAGAAGAAAAACCAAGTGAAGAAGATGATGACTTAGCTCTCATCACAAGAAAGCTAAACAAGTACATGAGAGGTGAAAGGTTTAGAGGGAAAAAGTTTACCTCTAGAAGAAATCCCTCAAGAAGGGAATCCTCATCACATGGTGACAAGGAAAAATGGGAAGAAAAAGGAGATTTGATATGCTTCAAATGCAAAAAGTCGGGACACATTAAATATGATTGTCCTCTCTACAAAATTGAAGCCAAAAGAAGAATGAAGAAGACAATGATGGCCACTTGGAGTGAGAGTGAAGAATCTTCCGAGGAAGAAAAGGAAAAAAGAAGTAGCAAACATGTGCTTCATGGCAATAGATGATCTTGATGAGGTAAACTCTAACTCTAGTGATGAAGATATGCATGTTATTTTTGAAGAACTATATGAGGATTTTGAAAAACTTAGTTTGAAAAACAATTCTCTTAAAAAGAGAATTCAAGAACTTGAAAAAGAACTTGAGGAAGTGAAAGAAAAGTTTTCGATTGATGAAATCTCTAAAACTCATTTTGAAAAAGAGAATGAGATTTTAAGAAATGAAAATGAAATTTTGAAAAAGAAAAATGAATGGTTGACCTCCTCTCTTTCAATTTTCTCTTGTGGACAAAAGTCCTTTGAAATGATCTTAGCAAGCCAAAAATGTGTTTTTGACAAACAAGGACTAGGATTCAAATCTTCAAAGAACCAAAAGTATTTTAAAAAACTATTTTGTAAAAGAATCCTCAAGTGAATGTCCTTCCACTATTTGTAACTTTTGTGGAAGAGGAGGGCACATTAGTAGTACATGTCCCTTAAGAAATGGTGTTCAAAAGAATTCAAATGCTAAGGTTAAAAAGGTTTGGATTGAAAAATCTAAAGTCACTAACCCTCAAGGACCCAAAAAGACATGGGTACCTAAACCAACTTGAATTCTATTTTGTAGGGCTCAAAGGAGGATAAGTGGTTCTTGGATAGTGGGTGCTCAAGACACATGACCGGGGATGAATCCAAGTTTGCTTTCCTTACAAAGAGAAAAGGAGGATATGTCACCTTTGGAGACAATGCAAAAGGAAGAATCATTGGTCAAGGTAACATAGGTAATGGTGCATCCTCCCTTATTGAAAGTGTTTTATTAGTAAATGGTTTAAAACACAATCTTTTGAGCATTAGTCAACTTTGTGACAAAGGTTTTAAAGTAATTTTTGAAGCATCTCATTGTATCATCAAGGATATTCAAAATGACAAAACTATCTTCATGGGCCATAGATGTGAAAATGTATATGCTATAAATATTTCAAAATATGATGGCCATGATAGATGTTTTTCAAGCATGCATGATCAAAGTTGGTTGTGGCATAGGAGGTTGGGACATGCTAACATGGACCTCATTTCCCAACTCAACAAAGATGAACTCGTTAGAGGCCTTCCCAAAATTAATTTTCAAAAAGACAAAATTTGTGAAGCTTGTCAAATGGGAAAGCAAATCAAAAACTCTTTTAAAAACAAAAATTTCATCTCAACATCTAGACCTCTTGAATTGCTACACATGGATTTATTTGGTCCTTCTAGAACACCTAGTCTATGAGGAAAATCTTATGCTTATGTCATTGTGGATGATTTCTCTAGATACACATGGGTCTTGTTTTTAAGTCAAAAGAGTGAAGCCTTTCATGAGTTTTCAAAATTTTGTAACAAGGTTCAAATGAAAAAGGCTTTTCAATCACTTGCATTAGAAGTGATCATGGGAGAGAATTTGAGAATTTTGACTTTGAGGAATATTGCAATAAGCATGGTATCAATCACAATTTTCGGCTCCTAGAACTCCTCAACAAAATGGGGTAGTTGAAAGGAAAAATAGAACTCTTCAAGAAATGGCTAGAACCATGCTAAATGAAAACAATTTGCCAAAGTATTTTTGGGCCGAAGCGGTAAACACTTCTTGCTATGTTTTAAATAGAATATTGTTGAGGCCCATTCTTAAGAAAACTCCCTATGAGCTTTGGAAAAACAAGAAACCCAACATTAGCTATTTCAAAGTCTTTGGGTGCAAATGTTTTATATTAAACACCAAAGATAATCTTGGAAAATTTGATGCAAAATCCGATGTTGGAATTTTTCTTGGCTACTCAACTTCAAGTAAAGCTTTTAGAGTTTTCAAACAAAAGAACCATGGTTGTAGAAGAGTCCATCCATGTCATTTTTTATGAATCTAACAATTCTCTTCAAGAAAGAGAAAAGTTTTGATGACGATTTAGGATTGGAGACCTCCATGGGAAAATTGCAAATTGAGGACAAAAGACAACAAGAAGAAAGTGGAGAGGATCCCAAGAAAGAAGAATCACCTTTGGCACTACCTCCTCCTCAACAAGTGCAAGGTGAATCAAGCCAAGACCTTCCAAAAGATTGGAAGTTTGTCATCAACCATCCACAAGATCAAATCATTGGTAATCCATCAAGTGGGGTAAGAACTAGATCATCCCTTAGAAATATTTGTAATAATCTTGCATTCATCTCTCAAATTGAACCTAAAAACATAAAAGATGCTATAGTTGATGAAAATTGGATGATTGCTATGCAAGAAGAATTAAATCAATTTGAAAGAAGTGAAGTATGGGAACTAGTACCAAGACCTTCAAATCAAAGTGTTATTGGAACCAAATGGGTCTTTAGAAACAAAATGGATGAAAATGGCATCATAGTAAGAAATAAGGCAAGATTGGTAGCCCAAGGGTATAATCAAGAAGAAGGAATAGACTATGAAGAGACTTTTGCCCCCGTAGCTAGATTGGAAGCAATTAGAATGTTGCTTGCTTTTGCATGTTTCAAAGACTTTATTCTCTATCAAATGGATGTGAAAAGTGCTTTTCTAAATGGCTTTATAAATGAGGAAGTCTATGTTGAACAACCACCCGGTTTTCAAAGCTTTAACTTTCCAAACCATGTTTTTAAACTTAAAAAGGCACTTTATGGTTTGAAACAAGCACCTAGAGCTTGGTATGAGAGACTAAGTAAATTTCTTTTGAAAAAGGGTTTTAAAATGGGAAAAATTGACACAACTCTTTTCATAAAAACCAAAGAAAAGGATATGCTCCTAGTTCAAATATATGTTGACGATATTATTTTTGGAGCTACTAATGACTCTCTTTGTGAAGAATTCTCTAAGTGTATGCATAGTGAGTTTGAAATGAGCATGATGGGAGAACTCAATTTCTTCCTTGGACTTCAAATCAAGCAACTAAAGGAAGGAACCTTCATCAATCAAGCAAAGTATATAAAGGATCTTCTCAAGAGGTTCAACATGGAAGAAGCCAAGGTGATGAAAACTCCAATGAGCTCATCCATCAAGCTTGACATGGATGAAAAAGGTAAATCTATTGACTCAACTATGTATAGAGGCATGATAGGATCCTTGCTTTATTTGACCGCTAGTAGACCCGATATCATGTATAGTGTATGCTTGTGTGCTAGATTTCAATCTTGTCCTAAAGAATCTCACTTAAGTGCCGTTAAAAGAATTCTTAGATATTTAAAAGGGACAATGAATATTGGTTTGTGGTACCCTAAGGGTGATAATTTTGAATTAATTGGGTTCTCGGATGCCGATTTTGCCGGTTGTAGAGTTGAGAGAAAGAGCACTAGTGGCACTTGTCATTTCTTAGGACACTCACTTGTCTCATGGCATAGTAAGAAGCAAAATTCGGTAGCTTTGTCAACGGCGGAAGCCGAATACATAGCAGCCGGTTTGTGTTGTGCACAAATCCTTTAGATGAAACAAACACTTAGTGATTTTAACTTGTCTTTTGAGCATGTTCCTATCAAATGTGATAATACTAGTGCCATAAATATTTCAAAAAATCCCATACAACACTCTAGGACCAAGCATATAGAAATTAGACATCATTTTCTTAGAGATCATGCACAAAAGGGTGACATTACACTTGAATTTGTAAGCACAAAAGATCAACTTGCCGATATTTTTACAAAACCTCTAAGTGAAGAATCATTTTCCGATATTAGAAGACAACTAGGGGTTATCTCTCTTTGATCTGATGTTTGTATAATGAATTCTTGTTGGAAATGCATTATGATTGCATAAATTTCATCTCATACGCATCATATAGCAATCCCCTTAGGAAATAGGTCAATTTTTGACCAAAAATCAAAATTCCCGTGGCAATGGATATCAAAAATTGGGGATTTCAACTGAAAAGAGCAGGGGGAGGATCACGAGACAAGAAAACGCAAGAAAAATTGGAAAATGTAACCGTTGACCGTTGACCAAGAGGTCGACCGGTTGAGCAACCGGTCGACCGGTTCGTCGGGGCTGGGAGTTTAAAAGCCCCCCCGCGCGTTAGTTTTTTCACTGTTCTCTGGCATACCTTGAAGACCCTTCATCTTCCCGCCTTCAGAGACCAGTTTGGGCTGTTTCTTGGACCGATTTGAGGCTTTGGAGTGGTTTTTGACGAGATTTTGAGGCTAGGGTTTCATCTCTGACGGATTTGGACTTCGGATCTGGACGGGTTCCCCTCAATTTGCGCGCCATCTTCAGGTTTTTTCTCCTTTCCCACGCGCCTAGGGCTTTTTCGGGTTAGTCTTCTCTGATTACCGAGCTTGTCTCCATTTGTGGATTTCTGATGGCTCCTCGAAAGGAGACGGGTGCTTCCAGGGGCCAGGGCAAACGCCCTGCTGAGCCCTCTCAGTAGCCTGAGCGGACCGAGGCTCGCCGAAAGGCGAGGTACGACACCGCCCTCTTCGGCTCAGTAGAGGATTATCAGAGGTCAAGACGCATTTCGCCAAGAGAAAGGTGGTTCCAGGAAGAAACATCAATTTCTTCCAACTTCAGGGCTTCGGGTTTGAGGAACTCTTCACCAGGATGGGATGGCTGCCAGTTGTGAAGGTCTATGAGCCTATTTTTCCGACCTTAGTGCGTGCATTCTACTCCAAGATGACCTATGGACTTGGAGGACCGATCAGGACTACTGTCCGAGGAGTTGAGATTGAGCTGAGTCCAGAGAGCATTTGCCGCATCCTTGACATTCCCCCCGTTGGTCTCAGAGTATATGAGGCCAAGGCATGGCCTACTATCCCCGGGTTCGAGCCTAGAGAGGCCATTCAGAGGCTGTGCGGACTAGCAGATGCCCATGGGATGGGCAAACCTTCAGCACATAGCCTGACCGTGCCTAGCCGAGTCCTTCATCATATGATCTGCTCCATCCTATTACCACGGGGAGGACACCGGGACGAGGTCTCCTACTATGAGGCCTTTCTTGTCGACTCTCTTCTCACCGGAAGGCGGATACACGTAGGATATGTGATGATGAGGCATATGATGTCCTGCTGCGAGAGCACCACTCGAGTGCTTCCCTACGGCCGCTTCCTCACTCGTGTCTTCAAGGATGTTGGGATAGACTTGAGTGTAGAGACAGAGTTTGAGGCACCCAGCATCTATGACACTTATGACGAGCATTCCTTGGGGCGCATGAAGCTTGAGAAGGCCCCCGATGGCTCTTGGGTTAGGAAGGCAGAGCGACAGGCCCGGGAACATGATCAGCTACACCCCGGAGTAGAGGAGGAGGACGAGATCCGAGAGATGGAGGATGGGTTGGACCCTCAGAGGGACCTTGAGCAGAGAGTGCCCGAGCTTGATATCCCGCCTCCACATCAGTCAGAGGGCATTCATTTTGAGGCTACCTTTTCAGAGCCTATGATGACTGAGCCATCCTTCACAGCAGGCCCTTCATCTCAGCCATCGTTCACCGAGCTACCTTCTCAGGCTCCTCATGCTCCTGATCATCCACCTTGGATGGACTTGTCGGCACAGATTAGCTCTCTCGGGACTCGTATGGAGGAGTTAGCAGTGGTTCATGATACTCGCTTTTATTCCATGGAGGATCGCATCGATCAGTATCAGGCCGGCTTCACCTCTCAGTTTGAGCATCTCGTACAGAGGATTGAGCATCTTGAGAGCCGCCAGGAGAGTCAGCACGAGCATCTCGTACAGAGGATTGAGCGTCTTGAGAGCCGTCAGGAGAGTCAGCACGCGGAGATGATGGCTTACCTCCGTTCTGTGTTTCCACCACCACCTCCTCAGCCTTGACGTTGTTAGAGATTCCCCTTCGTTTCTTTTTTATGTTACCAAAGGGGGAGATATGTTAGGATAGGGACCTTAGGAGACCTTTTTCATTTCCATGCATATCATACTCATGCTTTCATGTACTCTTGCCCTTGCTTATATATGATATGACACTCTTATTGATTTACATTGTCTTCTCGCTTTAAATTTCGTAAATTTTGTGTTGATTATCCCATGGTTGGTTTGAGGGGGAGATTTTTCTGTCTCCTAGATAACCAAGGTTTGTCATCATCAAAAAGGGGGAGATTGTTAGCCCAAGGGTTCTCCTAATCAAGTTTTGATGATAACAAACCATGGTTAAGTGGCTAATTGTTTTAAATTGTTAAGAATCTCAGGCGTAATCTCAAAAATTCATCAAGGACCAAACGACTACGGGATCAAGATCATTTGGAAGACTTGTGATCATAGGAAATGAATGTAAGATGATAGCATGAGTGCACTTAGGATGTTCATACCTTTTCATGCATCTTAGAAGACTCGGTTTATTCTTTAAAACTTGATTTTCTTTAAAACCCGAGTTCTATCAAATATACCTTAGGCAAATTGATTCAAAATTGACATATAAACTCACCTAAAGACCTTGCCTAAGTATTGGAAAAGAAATAAATCAAAAAGGATAGGTTTTCAGGGCCAAAAGGCTCATCCGGTCGAGGATGAGGCCAACCGGCTCAACCGGTTGGAGAACCGGTCGACCGGTTCTCCTTGTCCGGTCGAGGTCCGGTCGAGGGAGACGCAAAACTTTCTCTCTCTCCCAGTAGCTTTCTCTTCCCGGTCGAGCCTCACCCCTTGTCCGGTCGAAGTCCGGTCGAAGCAACGGTAACCTGCTATGCATTAAATGCTCCAACGGCTAGTGATCCGGTCGACCCTTTGCTCGTCCGGTCGAGGCTACTTTCTGCTGATTTTGTCTCCCAAGCTTAGAAACCTATAAATTTGAGAGCTCCTTTTCATTTATTAGCAAGAGAACAATTGCAATTCAAGCCTACCTACCTGCTCTTGATCAAAAAGCTCTCATTTTCTTTCTTAGTGCATTAAACCATCACTTGCATATTCTTAGTGCACTCTTGCAATTCATCCTAGCCTTCTCTTGTATTTGAGCCTTCCTTAAGCTAGGTTGAGAGTTTTATCCTTGTGTAAACTGAGTGTGAAAGCCTTCAAGTGGTTCAAATCTTGAAGAGGTTGTGTAAGAGCCCATTGGAGCCGGAATCCAAGTGTAAGACGATTGAAAGCTTGATTGAAGCTTCAAGTTAGTGGAACCCTCACTCGGTTAGGAGATTGAGGAGAGTGGACGTAGGCAACGGAGTGCCGAACCACTATAAGCCTGAGTTTGAATTCTCTAACTTTATCTCTTTCCTTTATTTATTTTGTGCATATATTATTGTGTGGAAAAAGTTTTTGAAAAACCCAATTCACCCCCTCTTTTGGGTATTTTCCTTAATTATTCATAGCCTTTGTTTTATCAGGATCATTGTAAGCCTATGAAGATTAAAAAAGAATCAAGAAAAAATTATTAAAACTTCGTCAAACAAGAGAATGAAGAAAATTTTAATGAAAGAAGTTAGAATAACTATGACCATGGACATGGTTGTAGATGTAGCCCGGAAAATAAAGGAAGAGGTAGTTTCGTCTATGGATGTGTTGTGGATTTAAGGTTTGACTTCATATTTGTGAAGTTCTCGATATGTTTTAGAGTGGATATTTTTAAATACATCTTTTACTGGTATAGAATACTACTAATTTTTAGTCCACAACTAAAATCAATAGAATTTTAAATTGATATGATATAAAAATTTGATTAATAATATTAAGACCTTATTTAAATTTAGGGTTGAGAGACCAAATTTTGCGGAGCCGCCCACGTACTTGCTTTAAAAAAATACAGGTCCAAAGACGCATCATTTTCATTGAATGTAGTTAGTCACACGCATGCTAAAATATTACCACAAAATGTTAATAGCTTTTAATTTTACCCTTACTCTGGGCTTCTCTTTGAGAAGTTCCATGTACATGATCAATTTTCAAGTTTTCTACCCGGTTGGCCAAGCATGTATAAACATTTTTCATGTAAAAGATTCAGCATGATGAGATTTGATATATATATTTGGACTCGGCATTTCTTGACAACTTTGGCATTTTGACTTTGGGTTGGATGGATGATCCGAAACCATTCGGAATTTCAACTCTTTATTGAAATGCATCAAACCATTTATTTAAATAGGTTACAGATGTAACAATAATAAAGCACCTTCAAGAAAGTTGACTTCCATTCTCCCCATAGGCGTATTTATAGGCATTAGAGGAACGTATGGATTTTATCTAAAATTCTTTGCAGTCACATTGACAATAGGGCGGCCTGAAACAAAGAAAATGGGTTGTTTGGGATTGCTTTTCTTCATTTCATCCATTCAAATGCACCTTCTCTCTATCGCTAGCTCTTGGCCAAAGTTTACTAATGCAATACTGCATTCGGGAGAGAGGTAACTACACCAACAACAGTGCCTACCAGGCAAACCTGGACAGCCTCCTCTCCGCCTTCTCTAACACCACAGTTGACTACGGGTTATTTACAATTCCTCTGCAGGCCAAGGCATTTGCACTCTGTAGAGGTGATCTCACGCCAAATACATGCCGTAATTGCATTGGCACCTCTAGTCATGAACTTAGACGCCTTTGTCCCAACTACAAGGAAGCATATATATACTATGATAATTGTATGTTGGGCTATTCTAATCGCTCCATATTCAGCATCGACAAACTTTCTCCAATTTATATCTCAGCCAAACTTGAAAATTTCTATTGATGAAAGTAATTTCAAAACTTTGAGATAGATTAATGAGATTTTCAAATGGAAGGAAGAATAAACCAATAAAGATAGAGCCAAATCTAAGCGATAATGTTTTTTAGTAAGCATACAACATCTTAAACATCGATCCATGTTTGACTTTAAATCTCAACACAATCTACATTTGCAAAACACCAACGAGGATAGATCATAGAGTTCAGTAATCGATGCATGATTTACAAAAATATGCCCTAATCTATTGTCAAAAGACTCAGAGGTCTCAGTTACCACCAAATTAGATTCAAGCAAGAAGGGTATCTCTCGTTCCATGCTACTAGCACATGTGTTATGTCATGTTGTTGTATATCTTGTATAAATGTGTTATCTCAATCCCCTTGTGCATGATTTTAACCTTCTTTTATTATTGATTTGTCTTATAGACATCTTGTACATGTAACAACAATCCACCTTTGTATATTATCTCCTTTTTATTTATTTTATTACGATTTATTTTGAGATTGTAGTTTGCTACCAATTCTGATCTTTGTGCATGTTTAGTATACTTCAACTCACCTTGATCCATATTTAGCCATTCTTTTATTTTTATTTTTTTTGCTTTGATTGTATGTTTCTTGTGTATGTTGAGAGGCTTTTATTTTGATTTAATATCTTTTATCTCATTTGTGGGCTAACCTTTTTTTCTATGTAAGCAGGTTGCCCTATTTTTAGGCACTTATTAAGGTACGCTTCCTCTCTTTCTTAATTTATTCCTTTGATATGCATGCCTTGCTTTGGTCGTTCCATGCTCTCATTTGTTCTCACTTTCATCTTGTTATATGTTATTCTTGTTATCTCTGGTATCCATTGGTTTATTTGTTAATTGTCTTAATTCCCTTCACTTGGTTAGTAAATTTTTGTTTTAAGCCTTAGAGGAGTGCTACCTTATGGTACTTTCCCGATAGGTAACCTAACCCCTAAACTTAAACTCGATTTTCAAAGACATGTTTTTCCAAATAGAGTCATTTTTAAGGTTTATTTCTTATTTTGTTTTCATTTTTAAAAATAAACAAAAATAAGTGGTGACTCTAATTTTTACAAAAATTAGTTTTTCACAACAAAAAAAAACAAACTAACTAACTAATCTTGTCATCGAGTGGGGGCACACTTGAAAAATGAGAGTCCACAATTATCATTCTTAATTTTATGTTTTTGTGATCAATATTAGTGCTCAACATGCCTCAAACATAGAGAGTCCTTTAAGGTTCTTGTGCTATAGAATGGTGCTTGATTAGTAAGGAGTTATAACAAAAAAATATCCACTAAAACTCTCTATCTTTTCGCATATATTGACTACTTGCTTCTAGTGCTCACATGTAAGTGACAATAGTGAGAAAAAATGGACTAAGAGCTTATAAATACATAAGAGAGGAGTGGTCAACTATAGTGTCCAACAAGCAACAAGCAACAAGCAAGCGACCCATGCAGGCAACCCCTTTTTCTTTAGTGAGAAATTTTAGCTTTTTAGCTCCTTCTTGTTGCCTTGTCTGTATATCCTGAGGCATCACTCCTATGCGACCCTATTAGTAAATTGGTTGGAAAAAATGTCAACTCACTCATTATATATATAATATTGGGCATACTAGGTTATCACATGAATGCCTCAAAATAGCCAGGGACATGTAATAAGATACAATTCTCAATGTTTATCATTGGTATTCTTTCACAAACTTACGAGGGCATTGTTTGCTTCTTTCTCAAATTGAGTTAAATGAAAAAAAAGAAAAAAAAAAGATTTGTTATCAATTAAACTTTTGAAGCTCTTTCTTGATTGTTCAAGGAACAAAAAACGAAATTTCTTTCTTGAAGTTGTCTTGCTCTTTAGTCTTGAAAGTAGAGAAGTGGCACTATATTGCTTCTAATACTATTCCATAGATTGGTTTTAAATTGTGGAGCTTCTTCTTTGAAGTAGTCTTTTAAGTCTTCTCTTCTTTTTCTTTTTCTTTTTCTTTTTCTATAGCCTTCTACTAAAAGAAAACATTTATAGATGTAGCTAGCTAGAACATTTAATTTGGTATCCTAAGATTTGAACTCTCTATTTCAAGGAATTTTGATCCCTAATTCTATTGATTTGTCTTCTTTACAAAAATTTGGCAACAAGAGAACTTATCTTTATTTTATTCACTTTTGACTCTAATTTGATTTGATTTGATGTGATCTGATTTTTATTTTCCAAGACTTAATTTTATTGTTTCACTTATACAACTTAAGACATGTTAATAGGCCACGCGTATGATGTGTGGCTTCATCATTTGTCAAACTTAAATATGTTAAGTTTAAGAGTTAAAGTATTGAAGTGTCAAATTTGATTATCATTTTAATAATGATTTGAGCCAATCAAATTTTTAATGTCTAGGAAAAGTTATTCTGAAAACTTTATATTTCTTTGGCTTGAATGGCTAAAAAAACTGATGACTGAAAAAAAAATATAATATTTAGTTTGTTAAAAATAAAATTATTTTTAAAGAAAAAAATTGTACTTTAACCAACAACATCATTTTAGTTCAAGCTCATCTTGTCAATCTCTTGTTATTTTGTAATTGTTTATACAATGGAAATCATATGTTGGATTATGACAATAATTCAAACATCAATATTAAAAAATATGTTTGTGATTAACATATAGAGATGAATTCAAATAAAATATTCATATTGAGAATGTGGATTAACGTTGTCATTTGGATGTCTAAATTTTAAGTGAATTCAAATTATTGGAGACAAATTCATGGTACCAAAGTTTACTAATATTAAATGTTATAGAAAAAAAATGGACTATCAATAAATATTAAATTTGGATATACAAAATGATTGAAATATTCTTATCCTTTCACCTAAAGAAAGTTTCCAAATTTGTTGAAAGAAAAAAAAAAAGTGAATGATCAATGAAAGAAATTCCAAAACTTTGAGATAGTCTAATGACATTTTTAAAGGAAAGGAAGAATAAATTGATGAAGATAGAGCTATTAAAATCTAAGTGATAATGTTTTTTAGCAAACGTACAACATTTCATACATTGATATCCGTGTTTGACTTTAAATCTCAACATAATCTACATTTGCAAAACACTAACAAGGATAGAGTTCGGTAATTGATACATCATTTATGGATTTATGCCCTGATATGTTGTCAGTAGACTCGGTAACCACCAAATTAGGTTCTAGCAGGAAGGGTATCTCTTAATCCATGCTACTATGCATAAAAGATGGAGGTCTTGAAGGCACTAGGAGAGTGAGAGAGTTACAACTAAGCATGAGAACAACGGAAGCCATGGTTGGTCTCTTAGCAACATTTTCTTGAACACATAGTAAACCAATATGGACACATCTCATAGTTTCACTTATTGAACCACACCTCAATATAGGATCTATCAAATTTGATATTGTCCCTTTCCTCCAACTTTTCCATGCCTGCAAGAATTTAATAATGTGTACATACATGTCAAAGACAAGGTTTAACTTTTTCAATTTTGTGGCCTTTACTATCTCATTTACTATACAAAGAATGGTTTAGCAATAGATATTCATACTTACATAGTTTAGAAGATCTTCCACATTGTCTCCGTTGTGGAAACAATTGTTCCTTTGATCACTCATAATTTCTAGAGTCAATACTCCAAAACTATATACATCTGAGAAGTTTCCATGCATTGCATACTCTGGAGCCATATACCCACTACATGTTATCATTATTTATATTAATTTCATTTCCTATAGTATTAATATATTAAAATAATATATAGTATATGTTGAAACTTCTGTTAGGACTTTTGGATAACACATTTTAAAAATATAATGCATATAGTTATAATTATTAGCTCGAGTAAGATTTTTAAACTTACTAGGTCCCAATGTTTTAAAAACGGGACCGGACCGGACCGGCAGATCCAACCGTTGACCGGTCACATTTCCGGTCCGGTCCACCCTATTAAACCGTTTAGTTATTGGACCGGTTACAAACCACCTGAACCAGCGGTCGAATCGGTGAACAGGTAGAACCGGACGGTTTTAAACGAACTGAACAATCCATACCGGTCCATCATTTTGCAAGCCCATTGTATAAAAAAATAAAAGTTGTAGGCCAAAAACCATACTAGGCCATGTCTTAGCATGACAAAGCCCACACCCAAACCATTTAAGTAGGCTCAATCTTGAGCCCACAAGGTAGACGTGCTGTAGCTTTCAATGAGGATACCTTTTATAGGCATCCTTTGCACCCTTATTTCTCTCACAAACCAATGTAGGATTGCAAACTAATATGATAATATATGAAAAAAATTTAACAAATGCAACAAGAGGATTTGAAGCTAGGACCTCAGGTTTTGTAAGTAGGCTAGGACACCACTAGGCTACCCACGATTTGTTATTGGATATGCCAAACAAAACAATATAAATTGGATTTTAATTTTTTTTATAATATTAAATAAAAATAATATAATATTTTTAAAAATTATAAAATTAGTTAAATTTTTCATTTTTAATATATTCACATTTAAATATTGTATACATTTCATTTAATATGATTTAATTTGACAATATCAAATATATAAAATAATATTATTGATTTTTAATTTATCATATATATTTTAAAATTTTTATATTTATTTTTTATTTTAATAATATATAAATTACATATTTATGACGTCATCGATTCGACCACCGGTTCGACTGGTGAACCGTGAACCGATAACTTTTCCGGTTCAATGACCGGTCCGGTTCTGAAAACATTGCTAGGTCCCCACAATTCTACTTATCTTGCCTTGAGTTTGATCCGTTGAAAACAATCTTGCCATGCCAAAATCTGAAATTTTAGGATTCATCTTTGCATCCAATAAAATATTACTGGCTTTGAGATCACAATGAATAATCCGGATCCTAGATTCTTCATGAAGGTAAAGAAGTCCTCGAGCAATGCCTTCTATGATTTCATAACGTTTTTTCCAATTCAATTGTGAACGCCTAACCAAATCTACATATTCATAAGTGTAAGTTATTGGGATGAATTATAAAAGTGTAAATCTAGATTACTTGTAACAATTTTAGGATTATGTTTTTCTATTTGAAATCACATGCATATGGACATCTGAGGAGACTACTAAGATTAAAGATGTGTTCCTTGAGTTACAAAATCTTGGAAGGATGTTTTTTCTAAACATGCATCTCAAATGAAATTATTAGAACCAATGTTGAGGTAGAAGTGAAATCATACCAAATATAAAGTGATCAAGGCTTCCATTAGGTAGAAACTCATTTATGAGAAGTCTTTCCATTCCTTCAAAGCAGAAGCCTAGAAGTCTAACCGAATTTCTATGATGAAGCTTTGCTACTAATAGGATCTCATTTTTGAATTCTAGTTCTCCTTGTCCAGAATCTCTAGACAACCTCTTCACAGCTATATCTTGTCCATTGGGAAGCATACCCTAAAAACACATCGCATAACTTATGTAATAGTTTAGATCACCTCCAAACAAATCCCAAAGTTCAAACTACAATTGTTTTTCTTTTTCATATATATGGTTTTTTTTACCTTGTAAACAATGCCAAATCCACCTTGTCCTAGCTTGTTAGCATCAGAAAACTTCTCTGTTGCAACTGTCATAGAGTTAAGGTTGAATTCCAAAGACTCTACACTAACAATTCCATCTGCACCTTCACAAAGCAAGTTGACAAATGCATGGAACAAATTAGGTGCATGCTTATATAGAAGCAACCCATTCAAGGGGCTTTAATATAAAATATTGCATTGAATAGCTAAAATTTATTTAATGTCTAGTCATTAAATTGCACGCTCAGTAACTCCAAAAGCTTAGTAACAATGGTTGAACCAATACTAAGAATGATAGCCCATTGAGCTTAGTCACTAATTTTTTTATTTTTGTTTATTCTACTTTTACTGATATGATTTCATGGAAATAAAAATGGAGAGCAACTTTTTGAATGACAAGTAATGATAGATCACAACTTACTTTCAACATTATCCCTCCCCTTTTGCATTCTTAAAAAGGTGCAGATGCAGATGTAACTGATAAGGATTATTGAAATAATTGTTGAGATAACAATGATGATGACATGAGTTCTCCTCATATTACTTTTTCCTGCAAAACAAAAGATATACTTTTATTAAGTTGCGTGACCCTTCAACTTCAAATTTTTTTACGAGTTAACAACATTAAAGTTTGTATCAAAAAAAGTTACATTGAAGTTTGTATCAAAAAATGTTTTAGTTTAAAACATATTTTGTCTCCAAATTCAGTCAAATCTATTAGTGTATTTTATTTAATTAGAAATTTTGTTCTACTTCTTACTAATTAGATGTGACTTGCCTCATTGGGTTTTATCTATTTTAGGAGGCTTCAGACTTCATCATATTTGAATTTGAGTTTATTCAAGCCATCAAATTCGAGGTACATTTAAAGCTGATAAAGATTTTGGAATGCTAATTACATGAAAAAAAAAAATGCTAAAAAAGCATTTGAAAAGTTTGGAAAGCATGCAAAATGGAAGAGGAATGGTGTTAGCTTTTGATTTAATTTGCTTTGTTGTGTGTGTACTGAATTTACTCATGAAATCTTATTTTTGTTCCTCTAATCTCTAATTAAACTATAGTTTTAGAATTAGTGAAGTCCAATGTTCACTTCCTAAGCCAAAAAAATATTTTAAAAGAAACAAACACCAATAGTACAATTTTCAAGGATTGAATGTTATAATCTTAAGAATTTGAGTTCAATTAATGGAAAATATGAGGTCATGATGTTGTTAAATGAATATAAATTTAAAATCAAACACTATTGAGAAGATAGAGATGTGATTTGTGTTACAATTCAAATGAATTAATTGTAACAAAAACAGAGATTTAATAATACATAAAAATGTCCAAAAAGAATCATATCAAGGTTCAAATCAACACTTAGAAAAGATAATTAATGCTAACCAAATCTTACTTGCACTAAAAAAATTTAGATTATCTACAAAGATTAAGCCCTAGAGCATCTCTAATTAGGTCATAGACCATATATAATTGATCTAAAACAATTCACGCATCCTTGAATTCTATAAGTCATTCAAGCATCAAGTATGTCATAAATATGAGAGACCTCAAGAGCTCTTTGAATGAGAATAAGAAATCATGAATCTATAGTAGGAGGTGAGTTTAGCTTCAAAATCAATGCATCCTTGTGTCAATCCTTGCCTATGACAATCCTCTCCCAAATGTAAGAAGTTTCAGCTACTAACCATGGTGAAGAATGGCTTCTTCATCATGTTTGATAGCTAAGACAATAAGACAAAATAAGAGAAAAATGGAGAGCTATGAGGTAAAATTTTCAAATTCAAATTCTAGATCTTAGATTCTAGTTACAAATAGTTCCTAACTAACAACTAACCTATTTATAGTGTTTTACATGCCAAGTGACCCAATAATATAATGCTTCACATAATCCAAAAAATAAAATAAAATAAAATTATATAGAATCCCCAAAACACAATAGTAGTAAAATAGTAAAAAAACTCAAGACAAGTCTTAGATCAAAATTTTAACATTAAGACTGAGCGAAATTGATACCAGCTAATACAACATCTATATAGCATATAACCCTCATGTATAGAAACACAAATCATTACATAGCCACAGTATTGATTTGACTTAATGTCGATATCCTGATCTGATGTTGAAATGAACTTTCTACAAAACTTTGATACTTTAGGACTTTTTGGTGCCTCAATTCCATATCGATTTCTATTTTGATACTTCTTTGCTTTATCAAAGTGAGCAAGGTCCACAACCAGTACATATTGGAACTTTTCAATACCATAAGAGTGTATTGAATTGAAACTGATATTACCTGCTCTTATTGAATCACTACCCTGATATTACAATATGTCAAATTTAGTATAGAAATGTTTTTGGTATTTCGATACCAACTATGAAATGCCCCTTCTTTTTATCTCTTGATCTTTAACTTGCTCCTTGCTTTCCTTATTCTCTTGAATCATTTTCAAGATTTTCTTCCCCCATTTCTGCATCAAATCTTATAGATTTTCGCAATTATTTCCCAAAAGGGCACTAGCTCAACTATAGGCTTAAGTTAACTAATTTGTATGCTTTTCCTCTACAATTTTAACTAAGGAAATGTCATGATTTGCATATAAATCAAGTGTGACCATTCAAATGGTCATATAAGCATTCAAAACAGTCCTTCATGTTTTTGGTTTTCTAACTTCATTTTTTAAGTAAAAAGTTCATGTTTTGGAATATCTTAAAAAATACAAACTCGCCATAATTAATTCCTATGGTTTTTCAATTATGAATAGCCATGTTATATTGAAAATTGGGAGACTTTGAAAAACTCTAAGTAGGAAATAAAAGGGAAAAAAATGTACCTAAGAGAGCAATTTTCATCTACCAAGTTTGAACCTCCATCTCTCAAACCTTTCAAGATCTATCTTAAAAGTATATTTGACTACAACAAAGGTCAGAGATCTCATCTCAAAAATGCAATAAAGGTTTTGAGGTATCCTTTGAGAAGCATAGGGTTTGTTTCATTAGGCACATGGAAAAGGAGTGTGAGTGTTAATAATATGACCCCAGGGAGTAGGTGCATTTAGTCACGTAAAACTGTGTACTTAGTGGATTGTTTAGCAGCCAAGAAACCACCCATGGTTTTTTACACCTAGAGATTACTAGGTGATTTTTTTCATGTCATATCCTATGTTCATTCATGCTACCAGTTTTATTTATTGATGCATGGGATTGATATACTTTCACTAAAGAATTAATCAAAATGGACAAATTAAAAGTTGGTAATAAATAATTAAATTTGGGATTAATTTAGGGACTACCTGTTTACCCTTTTTAGGTAGTCTCATATATTAAGACAACATAAAAAAAAATTCAAGTGGTATTAGAGTAGGTTGATCTTCTAAAATCATATTTTTATAATTCATGTTTACTTGATCAATGGAACCACAAATAGTGGAAACCTCAATCAATTGTTCTCCATTCTTTGATAGGAATAATTACCCCCATTGGAAGGTTTGGATGGAATTTTTTCTTTAAATTCAGAGTGAAAGAGTTTGGAATATAGTAGAATATAGGTGGTCACCCCTAATCTTAGTTGACAAGATTAGTAGTCCAACTGATGAATTAAATCCCAAGAGTGGAATAAATTGGTCAATGAAGGGAGTGAGATGAATGTCAAAGCCTTTTACTATATTTTTAATGGGGTTAATCCTAATAAATTTCCCAAGATTGCCAAATGTAAATACACTAAAGAGGCTTCGAACATCCTTGTAGTAACACATGAGGGTTTCTCACTATAAAGTTATTAAAATTGTAAATGTTAACTTTAAAGTTTGAAAGCATAAAGATGAAATATGGTGAGGCTTTCTCTAAGTTATACTAAACTCAATATATTCTTAGTTGTTGTTTCAATCAAAGAGAAAGAATCCCTAAATCTAAAGTGATATATATATATATATATATATATATTGAGATTTCTCCTTGAGAGATTTAGATATAAAGGATTAGGAAAGTAAAAAACGTGGACAAGTTGAGAGTTGATAAACTTATAGGTTCACTTTTGACCTATGAAATGACTCTACCATCCCTGAGAGAGCAAAAAGGGTAGCTCTAAAGGCTTCCTTTAAAGGAAATTTTGAGTTTGAATATGAGAGTGAGTCACCTTAATTTTACTCAATCTAAAATTTCTTCTTTTGCCAAAAATAAAAAAATCAAAATTTTTAAAAAATGTACAAGGAGGTAAAAACAAAAGATGACTCAAAGAAAAGGGAATAAATCTTTATTCAAGAAAAATATAGAGAAATGTCCATCGATATCATCTCAATTTGTGTGTTTCAACTGTAGAGGGAAAGGACAGCTCCCACTTGGATTGCCTTACACCCAAAAAGAATAATAATTCCATAAGCTCAAATAAAAATGAAGGTGATAATAACCTTATTGCTTTCATTACCTCATTACCCCAATTCCCTAAAATTGAACCAAAAAATCTAGTTGAATCTAGTGGTTGTAGAGAGAAAAGGGAATTTGAAACATTCAAGAAACATATGATGCTTTGTACCAGGAAAGCAATGAGATAAAATGTGAGAATGTAAAAAATAAAGAAAATCTATGAATAAAAAATAAAAAAATAAAAAATAAATAAAAAAGGATTTCTCATATTGAAAGCCTAAAGTCTAAGAATAGTGATTTAAATATTGAAAAAAAAAATTATTCTTAAAAAAAATGGCATGGATGATAGGTTTAAGGAACTTATGATTGAAAAAAAAAATAATTGAAAACATAAAGTTTTATAAATCTGAACGCCATGATGTGATGGTTAAAAATGATTTTCTTACTTTGGAGCTAGATCACGTTAGAAAAACTTAGGAAGTTAAAATGAAATCTTTCATCCTAGTTCTAAGATTTTGAGTGAAGGAATCAAAAATGGAAAGCCCCATAGAGATAAAAGAGGCTTGGTCTACTTAAGTATGTTTGAAACTCCCACGAGTGGAAAGACTATTTTTGTAAGATGTAAGGAAGGTTCCTCTTCCAGAAATCTACCTCTGTACATGTCCTCAAAAGCACAAGTTGCAATAAATCTAGACATGCGGTTCCACTATGTGTTATGGCAGGCTCTTCTAAAAATTCCAATCTCATGTAAATTGGCTAGTTAATGAATTAAATTCCCTTTGGAGTCAGATCTTGAATGTCAAAAATGGTAGAAAATCTCACTCTAGGCCTAGAAATATCTATCTCTCACTACCCTAAACTAGGTAATTTGGGTTAAGAACGAAGGCCTAATTGCACTTCAAGGTAGAAGCTTAGTGAGTTCCAAGTTTTCTCTTAAAAGAAGAGATCAAAGAGATGCATTATAAACCTTGGAGCGTCAATTCCGTTTTTACCACATAATTATGTACCAATTATTTATTTTTGGGTGGCCCCATCTTTCAGTAGTACTCCAAAGCACCTTGATGATTTTCAATTCATATCATGGCTACCTGTTTTTCACATGAGCATGCATTCTCCTAGAACAAGAGGATATGCCACATTACTGTAGGATTTTCCAGTGCATCGTGCCATTTTCAATATAAATGCCGGTTGCCACATGCAAAGTTTAAAAGCAGTCATGGAGGTTGAGGTGCATACCGTTGCCAGTTGTGCCATTGGATGGTGCAGGAGAAGGAAAATCAGCTGTTAGAGATGAAGATGGAGATGGTGATGATGGTGCATCAAGCAGACTGATAGAAAGGGTATAACTCATACCTTATGTTACAGCTAGGCCCCACGATATCTGCTCCTCCACCTTTCCCTGTAAGATTATTGGTTTGAGAATGAGTCCCAATATACTCATCCAAACAATCTTTGCATTGAAGCTCTTGTGAGCCAGGAGTACACTGGACAAGCACGTATAAGACACGACCCTGAAGCGTTGCTTCTCCCGTTGCATACTTTCGCAGAGGACCGCCTGATGCAGCTTGATTTCTTAGGTCACGTAACAATTTTTTGCAGCACGGGAATGGCCCCAGTCACATTTTGGGAATTTCCCAGGGGTCGTCCCAACAAAACGTGGAGAAATTTCCCCAGTGCCAAATGGAGCGGTCAGGATAACGGAACATACAAGTTTGGTAATATATATGGCTTCCTTGTAGTTGGGACATAGGCCGTCGGAGGTCATGGCTTCAGTTACTAATACAATCACGACATGTATCGGGCGTGAGATCGGCTCTACAGAGTGGCAAATTGCGTTCACTTGGCCAGCCAGAGGAATTGTAGAAGCCCATAGTCAGCAGTGGTGTTAGAGAAGGAGGAGGAGGAAGCGCTTCGAGGTTAGCCTGGTAGGTACTGCTGTTGCGTGTAGTTTACCTCTTCCTCTGACGCGGGAATTGGCCTAGGAATTTTGCTCCTGCACCAAAAAGTTGCATGAAGAAGGGATGAAGTGAATAAAGCCATGCTCATTGTTTCACGCCGCCCTATTCTCTATGCAATTGCAGAGAACTTATAGATAGACGTGTACCTTCCTTCCTTTAATTAGGAGTGATGACGAAGAAGGAAATGGAGGTCCAATAGATAATATAATAATTATTATTATTATTATTATTATTATTTAAAACTTTTAACATTGGATATGTTCCTGATTTGATATTATTGTTATTTAATTTATCAATTTGATTGCAATATATTATTAATAAAAAAATATATAAATAATATTTATATTAATATGTATTATTCTTATTACTATTAGTAAAATATTATCAATCATACTGATTCAATCATTGACTCATCTTAAACTCCATCTAATTCATGTATTTTTGTTACTTATTATTACTAAGTTTTATTATTATTACAAATAATACAAACAATATTATATTAGTATTTTAATATCTTCACCTAGTTATAAATAATATATTACCTATAATTAATTAATTAATATATAAAGAAAAATAAGCATTTAAAAAAAACAAGCACAACCACAAATGAATAATAGATATAAGCACTAAAAAAAAAAAAAAAAGTAATTTTGACTTTTTTTTTAATCAAATAGTGAGATATCCTTACAAATAATATAAGTCATGGGTTATGGGATTGAATTATATTTTTTTATCCAAATTACAACCCTGTCATACCTTGAACAATTTTTCCCTAACCGTATGCGTTGACCAACAGGTGAGATATTTAGAAAAAAAAAAAAAAAATCATTCAAATCATAATCTTTTAAGACTACATGTGAAATCATGATCAAACATCTCGCTCCATTCAATGAAAATGGTGCTTCTTAGTTTTGACTTAAGTATTTTAATGATAAAATATAAAATGAAATATTTTTATAAAATTTAAAAAAAAAATAAGAATATATGTATTATATGGAAGTGTTGAAAGGAGGCTGTTAAGAATGAAGGTCAATTATCCAAAAAATAAGTCATTAAAATTTAGCAGTAATTTTTTAGTATGCATGTGGCATAGTGCAAGTGCAGCGTTGACTTTGATTCACAGCCCTTATTCAATGGGGCGGCTAACTTCAACCCGCGAAAGAGGTTTTCATTTCTTTTTTCAATTTTATTAAAAATATTCTTTAATATTCTGTTTCTTTGAATGATGAATTTTTCACATTTAATTTTTAATTTCTATAAGTAACATTATTGTCAATCTCTAGATTAAGGAGTGGAATTCGTGAACGGTGTCAATGCGTCTACTACAGTATCAATGTCAAAAAACCATATTACAATTTTATTTAATAGTCTATCCAAACATGAAACAAATAGTAATCTAATTAAAAACTTAAATTCAAATATCACTTAATTATTAAAACGTAAACATTATTTGAACCATTTAACCCATTTAATTTACTATTAATATTATTCTTACTTTACATGATCAAGTTTAATTAGGTCTTATATATTAATGTATCATGACTCCATTAACCTATTTATTCAAAAAATAAATTTAAAATAAGTTAATTATAAGTTAAATAATTTAAACATTACGAAATAAGATTAGTCAATGATTGATTATTAAATGGTCAATCACGGTAAAATTCGTATTTTAGGTTACAAATAAATACTTCACTTTATTAAAAGGATTACCTAGTCTTATAAGTATGACCTTATAATGTTTAACTCCAAATTCAACTTTTAACAAAAAAATGTTTGATCCACAATCAAGTCGGATGGACAAATCATATCAAATTTTGTCACCAATTTCCTTTCCTAAATTGCAGACATTCATATGAATATTTTTAAATTTTATATTTATACCATATAAAAATTTGTTGATATATTTGGTTCAGTTGGCAATTTTATTCTTTTTTCTTATTGGCTTTGATGTAACATACTTCCTTAGGTCTTATCAGTCTCACAATTAATTTGGTAGACTACTTCATAGTTCGGTGATTTTTTAGACATGTATGCATTCAAATTACTTAAGAGCTTAAGGAATGGCTATGATATGATTACTAAGCACCATTACGGAGAACACAAAAAACAAAGTTGGAAACATTTAAGAGAAAAAAAAGGTTAAGACGTTCAAACGTTCGGTCATATATCTAAGGAATGTTCCAACATCTCATGAGAAGATAATAGTTATTTTTAGAACCCTAAGAACTCCATCTCTCAAACCTTTCAAGGCAATTCTTAAAGGCTTATTTCAACCATCAGAAGGCCAAGGATTCACACCACTTAAAACTCTTAATAAGTCTTTGAAGATCTATAGAATTACCTAGAGGACATGGAATAGGAGATTAGCTGAATAATATGAGAGCTTGGAGTAGAACATTTAATGAGATAAAAACCATTATTTTTTCTCAATAATTAATGAATTATTTGTAATCGATGAACAAATTATGGTTTTTTTTATCACCTAGGTTAGATGGTTCTTCACCATTATGTCAATTGTGTGATGTGGATGAGTAACAAAGGATTTATAAATCTTGTATTGATGAAAAATTGGATAGTATTCAAATAAATAAGCATTAACTTAAAGTACCATCTTTAAAAAAATACACAAGGACGAAAATTGAACTATGGCCACATAATAAAAAAACAAGTACATACAACGTTAATAAAAAATCAAATATAAAAATCTAATTCCTTTCCTTCGTCATGAAACTCAAATGGAACCACAAAACATAGGTACATCAATTAACCATTTCCAATATTTGGTGGGAATATAACACCCCATCTGAAATCCTAGACACTAAAAGAATATACTTATTAAAACAATCCAAAGACAAACATAATACAAATACAATGAATCTTTAACCCCGGTAACCTAAACTACTACACAATCACAATGTCCATGCTTTCTTTAGTGAAATTACATCGGCCTAACATAGCAATCTCAGGAAACTTGAACATAGACAAGGAATAAAGCCTAGACAAAATGATGCCAAAAAGGCTTATATTGAAACTATTAACCTCAAAAAATCAAGTAAAAAATCCAGATCCTAATAAATTTCAAAAAAATAATGCAAACTATATAAAATAATAGTAGAGGCATAGAACATTAAGAACAATATTCATAGAGAGCCAATCCCCTTTAATAAAAAGTTTACAAAACATACTAAAATGTTTGATATGTTAAGCATATTAGAAGAATAAAAAAAAACGTTGAGACCCTTCTTAATTCAAATAATAGCCTAAACCTTATAGAATTGTTAATTCTAATTTGAATTCTAAGAAAAAATAATTCCTAGAGTCCAAAAGATCAGAAAAAATTAAAATCTCATCCTTAAAAGAATCCTGAACTTAAAAGAGGAACAACAAATATAAAAAATGATGAGCGTAAATAATACACAGTTATTCACAAAACCCATTAAAATGACTACCAATCACCTAAGCTCTAAAGAGGTGGTCCTGAAAAACAGCCTTCTCAAAGAAAAGATATACCAAGACATATGTGAATGATTGAGCAATAAACATACTTATCACTAAATCAAAATTTCAATCGTTTGAGCATAAAAAGGGTATAACTTTATATAAAAAGCAAAAGAAAACAATTCAAAATTAAGGAAATAGAAAACAAAAAACCAAAAAAAAAACAACTTCCTTTAAAAATCCAATAGAAAAAAGGATCATGAATATAAATATTACATAGTAATGAAAAAAGGCATATGTTATAGATATAC
>JBAPGN010000262.1:0-31544 GCA_037355405.1 Vitis amurensis | reverse complement strand
CACACAAAAAAAAAAAAAAAAAAAAAGGGGCGGAGAAAGAGAAAAAAGAAAATTTAAAAAAAAATACTTTTTAAAAAAAACCCATTTTTTTTTTTTTTTATTTATTTTTTTTTTTAATTCCAAAAATTATTTATTATTTTCCCCCCTTGTTTTTTTTTATGAGTATTAAAATTTTACCCAAAAATTTATGGTAAAAAAAAAATATTAACCCAATAATAAAAATTTTAGATCCCAAAAAATGGAGTTTTTTAAACCATTAGGGGGGCGGCACCCAAAAATGGGACAAATCACGGAGGGGAGGGGAGGGGAAATAAAACATAGAGGAAACAAGTTGGTGGGTATTATGTTTTTTTTTTTCACAAAACACCAGCGTTATACACTTGTTTAAAATAAGCGATAGTTGGTGCCTTGGCCGCCTATTTTATGACCAACAGTTGTTGTGGGGGGTGGTAAGAAGTGGTGGAGAGGGCGAATACCAGCCACACCGTACCGTTCTCCCAATATGTTTTTTATTAAGTTCCAGAGAGGGCCACGTGCTTGGTGGAGAGGAAGGTGTTTTTGTGTATTAATATTCTTCCTCTTTATTTATTTTTTGTTGTGGTCATGAGGGGGCGATGAGGCGAAAAGGGAGGGGTGGGGGGGTGGGGGGTGTGTTGGCGAGGATGGCGGAGGGGTGGGGGGTCCTCATTTTCACTTTTCCCCAACAGCAATCATCAATAACCACATTTGTTTGCATGTTTGCCTTTCCTTGTTCCTTTAGCTCTTCATCTCCTCTCATTTTGAGTTTTTTTTTTTAACCTCCGATAAAAAGGGCGAAAAACCCATGGTGGGGGGAGTGGGGGGAGGGGGGGCGGGGGGGAGGGCAGGGTAGACCGGTGAGGTTTTTTTTTGTGAACAATATGAGAAAGTTGGCATGATCTATAAGTATAATGCTCTCTCCACAATTTGCTTTTGTTTCCTTCTCTCTTGTTTTTGTGTCACATCCCTTTGTCTCCTTATTACTTATGAAAGTTGTAAGAGGAGAAAATATAGGGAGGTTAATCGATACCCCCCGCCTTCTTCTTTTTTACCATTTTCCCGGGGAAGGGGGGGGGATCTTGCATCTGTCAGGAACGGCAAGGGTTGTCGGCGCACAAACTCTCCGGACCCCCTTCCGCCCCCAATTTGGCTGCCTGGGCTCTATATTGGATTTTGTTTAAACCATTATTTGGATAGTCTCCGCGTGGGGCTCGTATCTGGTATTACATTATCCTGTTCTGTTATATTATATTTTGGGAGTGTTCGATAAGCAATAGTATTAATCAATATGAATAGAGGAGGGGATGGGGGAGGGTGCGAGGGGGGGGAGTCACAGGAGGGGGAGAGGTGAAATGAGAAAGAGGGGGGGTGGGGCGCGTGGGGGGGGGGGTTGTGGGGTGAGCTTTAAACACATAATCCACCAAATCAACCACGAAGAATAGCGTGAAGCTAAATAAAAAATCAGGAGGTTATTAAATAACTCATTTTATTTATTGTAGTTTGTTGATAATGACATTCATCGGTGTAATTATCTCAGCTGAGTTGCAAGTGGTCATTAAAGATTTACCAAAATTCCATGCAGGAGAGACACTAAATTCCAATGATACGAGCATCACTAAGTGAGAACTAGCATAAAAACGGGGGGGTTTTTTTTTTTTTCCAAAAACTGTTTTTATTCTTATTGAAATTTTTTTATATATTTTATATTTATGTTTTATATATCTGAGGAATATTGATTGATATGCTCCATGTTTTTGGTGGCAATATGGACCCAATAGGTCTTTCTTATAGTGGGTGGGGGGTTGGGGTTGCGGTTAGGGGGCCGGGAGCGGAGGAGAGGTGGGGGGAGGGGGGGATGTGGGTTCCTGGGGGGTTACCATAATGATGTGCCACATTGGGCGCGCGGGGGAGAGAATAGGTAACATTGGTGCAACGATTTAGTGAAATAGGGCTTCCTCTCTTTACACCCCACGAGTGTGGGGCGAAATATCAAAACATTCTTCGCGGAGGTTTATTTATATTGTTTCTCGAAAGGGGGGAAAAGGACCTCCCAGAAATATTTTCTCAGGGCACAATAATTTTCACAAAATCTAAGGTAAACTTAGGTGATTCCAAAACTTTTGTTATAAGGACGGGGAGAGGGGGTGGGGGCGCGCGGGGGCGGTGTGGCTACTCGTCGCAGGACAAATGTGCGCGCGCTGGGGTGGCGCGTGGGTGGGGAGATGGGCCGGTTGCGTGGAACTGTGGCAATGACCGGGCGGGGGCAGAGGGAGGAAGTGGGCCATGCCTCCCTACCAAGCCGAGGGAATGGGGTCGCCCCATCCACAGAACTTTTAAAGTAGTAGGCCTCTCTTTGTTTTGCTGGAAGTTTTGGGCATTTGTTTTTGTCTTTAGTTCCTTAGGAGCTTATTTGGGGGGGGCTGGGTCATTCTATTTCTGCTTTTTTTTTGTCTTTCCTACCAAAAAAACTATCTCATCCCCTTTCCCGTTACCCTCTCCTTCCTTTCTTTTCAACTAATCAGATCTTCCTTTCTTTTTCATACCTTTATTGTAAATTATAAATTATTCAAATGAATCATCTAGTCAATTCTAAGTTCTATTTTGAATTCTTCTCTTCAAGTTTCTACTGGACCATTTTTTGCCCTTATATATTGCAACAAGAGGAATGATTGTGGGAGTAGTGCAGTCCTTTGGTTCCACTTATTTGCCGAATTTATACATACGATCAAAGATTAGATTGTCGTTTAGGCGTGTAAAAGTTCAATAAATGGTAGTGTGAAGGGAATATGTGTGAAGAGAGCGCATCATGACACGATAAATAGGGGACGCAGGTAAAAACTGGTAAAGCCTGGCAAAGGCAAATAGATTTGTAGAGCTTTAACCAGGTAAACAGAAAAATGGCAAAAAGACCCCAGTCTTCTCTATAGTATAGATTTGTCTCGGGGCGTAACAACAACAAACCACGAGCATGAGGATACCCCTGAAAACAGATATAACACAATGCAGAATTAGATTTAATCCAAACTTATAGGAACAATAGACAGCTAGAAAAGAATATACATTAATAAATCGGTAGTTTTTGGATAGTCAATATTACCTGAAAAAAGAATATATATAGCCACATCACTCTTAATTTATGATTTATTAATTTTTTAGAAAGTAATTTGAAATTTGCTCAATAATTAAATTTACGATTCCAATGAATAGTAGAAGTCGTTCCTAATTTCACACATTCAATAATGAACAAGGTTTTTTTCTTTAAACTTTTTAAGATTAAAATATCTCAACTAGAATCCACTGTCCATTATAATTTTCTTTTTTCTTAAATAACAATCCCATTCCTATGATGTCTCAAGTTTTTCTTTAAATCTTAAATTTTCTTAATTCAAACTTTTATTTGCTTCAATAGAATCAAGAAACCCCTTTGTCATGACAAAAAGAATCCCTCACGAACATATCTAAGATCATAAAAACAGAGGCCAAAAAGGGATCGGCGTGAGTGTGAGGGGCTCAAGTGGTTCCAAATATGGCAAAAAACCATGAAAAAACTGATGGCAAGGGTGTGGGGGAAAAAGAGTGGAGTGTGGAAGTGGGGTGGGGGTGGAGAAGGAACCGGGGAAACTAATATGTGGAAAGAAATTAACTTTTGGGGTAAAGGCTTATAAATTTATATCTTAATTAGTATATGTCAAATACCCCTTATATATAGGTCAACAAATCTTATAGGAAAGGTATATTGGGGTTTGATCTAGTGTTATTCCCCTTATCCTTTCTAAACTTCAAGTGATCTAGTCCTTCCCCCTATCCTTCGAAGGAACCTTTTCTGTCATATTGCTGTAATCTTGTCTAATACTAGTAGAATATTATCTTCTAATTGAATAAGGAAATTTTATTTTGCGCTTCTTCCTCTTTTATTTTGTTGTATAATCTCTCCCTTAATTTTCTTTTTTCATATCTTTGGGTAATTCAGTAGCTATGCAATTTTTGCTTTGCCGAAATCCTCCTCTTTCCTCCTCTTTCAATCCTCTGTTCTTCTTGAAAACCATTCCGAATATTCTAACGAGTTCTCTACCAATCTGTTTGACTTTTTTGAGGGGAGCGCGGGGGGGCGCGTCGGGTGGGGAGGCGGAAGGTGGCGCGCCGCGGAGCGGAGGGGCGGGGGACTGTGGGATTACCTATCAAAAAATCATCCCTTACCTTACCTTTTTTTTGTTTCGGTGGTGAATCTCAATACTCTATCCAAATTCACCCACATCGCTTTTGAATGGTGGAACAACTTTTTGAAGATGGTTCTCCAATATTAGTTGTCGGACTTGTTTTACATTCATGTAGGCATCGTTGGAAAGAAGTTGTTGGGGGGCTGTGTGTGAGCCCTGCCGGCTTGACACACACGCCATAGCAGCCTTCCCGCAGTGGATGGATCATTTTGTCCGAACTAATGCCTATAGATATGGAATGACATGAGAAGTTCCCATGTAGATGAAACAAATGGCTATTAGTGAATTCACTATGAAAGAATTAAAGCGAGGGGTATCTTTGTTTTCTCTAAATTAACATTGTTGTTCTATTTTCTTCGGGAACGACGGACAGATAAGTCTATTTTGGAAAGAAATGGCCTAAATTAGGAATGTAGGTATGCCTTTCGATTTTTAGGGAAATATCAATCCACAGTATCCTTTGAATTTTAATCTCCTGTCCCAATACCTTGGTTTGAAATTATGGATAAGGGATATGCATTTCCTTTCCGTTTGCCCATCTTGTTTTGAATTATCGCAACTTGACGCCGATCGCGGTGGCTTTGTCTAGTGGGGGTGTTTTTTTTGGTGGGGGTTGCTGGGTGTGGGCGGACACGCAGGCGCAGGACTAATAACTCCTACTCATGCTTCTATCTTTGGGCCGTTTTACACCTAAATCTACTCCCATGGGATTAATTCGATCCTAGAAGCATCCGACCACATGATCCAAATTTCCTCAATACATGTTTGAAAATCCTTAAATTCACCCGTGTCCCTAGAAATAAAAAGGTTCGGAATAGCGTTGGGAATGGGTGGAGAGAGGGGTGGGTGCGGGGTGCAGGCGGGCGGGGTATTTGCAGGGGGGGGGGAGAGAGGAGTGTGGTGGGGCGCGGCGCGCGGGGGCTGAGGTAGGGGAGAAGGGTGCGGGTGCTTAGGGGGAGAGGGAGTGAGGATTCCTTTTTAGAAGGCGGTAGTTCTCGTTCTATTGTTTTCCTCTCTTAATATACTTTTACTTTTTTTGGGTATATTCTTCTCTTTTTTTGTTTCTTCTTGTTTGTCTAAAAATATTTTTATCCTAGAGATTCCCCCTAATTGGGGGTTGGTGCTTAATTCCTCTTTTTCTATTGGAACTAATTTCTTCCTATTTTGGGTTTTTAAATTTTTCTAGCACCGCAGAGCCTTTCAGGAAACGAATCGTTTCGGCAATGCTAAGGTATGAATCCCAATGGTCTCCTAATTTATTTTCGAGGATAATCTACCTTAGGTAATAAGTGATTGCTCCTTCTATAGTGTATCTATAAAGTTAGTATTTAGTTCTTCTTTTTTCCTTTTCGTTCGGTGATCAATTTGGAGTGGTGAGATGGCTTCTCTGGCTATTTGCAGATTTTATTTAGGTCCAACTCCCCCCTCTAGTTTCCTCTTATTAAAACCACTCTTATTTTCTCAGTCGCTAAATCCTCTTCAACAACGGCTTATCCTTTACTCACTTCTCCAATGTCACTAACAGTTTAGCCCCAACAATTTCACAA
Source organism: Vitis amurensis (assembly GCA_037355405.1). NCBI lineage: Eukaryota > Viridiplantae > Streptophyta > Magnoliopsida > Vitales > Vitaceae > Vitis > Vitis amurensis. The sequence goes on along the minus strand of JBAPGN010000262.1, from coordinate 25,762 downwards.
GAGAAAAAAAATGGGTCGGGGTTGGGTTGGACCTATTATAAGACGACCAGTACCACGTCCCTTTTGTTGGGATTAATATTTACATGAACGGGAAATAAAATTCTGAAGTCGAATAGGATTCTTTTTCTTAAAAAGAATTTTTAACAAGAATAAGAATTGAAAACCAATTTCAACAAAAAATCAAAGTAAATTAATGAGATCTGAATAATGGGACCGAGAGTTTTACTCATATAATAACAAAGTTATTTCATAAGGTGGGAGGAAGCCTTTTTTTTCAAACGAGAAACAGAATTTTACCAATCAATCCTCGTGGCTTCTACATACCCTAAATAGAAATGCGAACCTAGCTGCCTGTACAACATACAACACTTTTGTTTTAGATATAGCTGTTGGCTATGAAATGTAAACATAATATTCCAAAATACTTATGGGGGTGATTTTACCATAAAAAACTAACTGCTTCAATACTAATCGACACCGCGAGAAAGATGGCGCGGTAGCAAAGAGAGGGTTTGGGGGGCGCGCGCAAGGTGGATGAGGGGGGGGCCGACGTGGCCCCTTGTGTATAACACAGAGTCAGCCACATTGAAAAAGGCTATTGGGGGTCTTAGAATAGCCGCGGGGGTGGGTCCGCGGGTGGGGCGCGGTGAATTAAACTTTTTGACGAGTATCTCTCTTTGCGGAAAATACATTCTTGGGGGTTATATTGCAGCTTGCATAATTGTTGGTGGAGGCAGGGCGCGGAGTTCGCCAGGGGGGAGAGAGGGGGTTTCAAGGTGACTTTTATAGGTTTGTATGATCCCAAGAGGCAGGTAAAAATGGTGTTTTGTGAAAGTGAGGATTATACTCCTAATAAAAACGGGGTTACAAAATTTTAGATTTGAGTGGGCCCCTTGGGGAGAGCGGGAGGGGAACACCGTTGTGGGTGTGGAACGAGGCGCGCGAGGAGCGGTGGGGGGGGTTGTGGGATGTTTCGCCGGCTTATAAAATAGGAGGAAAATTTCCTCATTAATTTTTAAAGGGGGAGGTGCGCGCAGAGGAGGGGGGAATGTGTGGGGGGGGTGTGTGGGGGGATCTTTTTTTTTTCTGAGGGGGGGGTGGAAGAGGGGAGTGTGAGTGGGAACGGCGGAGAGGGAGGTGGGGGGGGTTGGGGGGGGGGGTGGGGGGGGGGAAATTGGTAGACACAACTATTGGAGCCGTAGATGTAAAATTCCTATGAATAAGACTCTTCTTCTTGAATAAAGATAAGGAATAAAGAAAACCTACAAAGCTACACTGAGATCCCGAATCATGAAATTGGGTCCCCTGCTCAGACAGAATAGAAATAGTCACGAATTTGTAAAATAAAATATTTACAAGTAATCCTAAGCCTGTTTTTAATTCAAGAAAACAACCAGTCCCTGTGAAGAATAAAGACCAACAATCCGATCATCTCCCAGCAACCAGGTCACACCCCCGTAAAACCACTGGCAATGGCTCCTCTAAATGTCTCAGGTAACCCTTCCCTTCATTCCTACTCATATATACAAATGCTTTTTTACTTTCTTTCTTGGTTTACTAATCCTATAGTTTACCATCAAACAACTTTGGTACCCCAAAGTTTTCCTCAGAGAGGATATGTCGGTTGGCCGCACTCGAGACGAGGGGTGGGTTTTTGGGTAGGGGGATTGAGTAAGCGCGCCCAATTGCTGTTCCCTGCATGGAACCGTTGAACCTGAGTCATTCCTCCCTGAGGTTGGGGCTGCTAGATAGAGGGGGACCCTCGAGCCTCGCACTTCTAACCACCCATTTTGCCAAATAGTATCCTCTCCTATTATAAAATCTTTTCTTTTTTGACAACTTATTTAGAAGTCATTCCTATCTATCAAAATTAATTTTTCCAAAAGCTTTTGTGGTGTGTAACCTTAAGAAATTTCTAATAAAGCAACTATGATGAAATGTCCAAGTCTGGAAATGGACAAGTGAATTAACGTGTGAGGGAAATGAAATGGCCTTAAAAAAAATGTACAACTTAGGAGGTTGTAAGATTTATACCAAAAGGAAAAAAAGTTTGTAAGGGATGCAAAAATGGTTGTAATTTACAATAATTTGTAGGTTAATTAAGTTTAATGTATTTTGGAAACTGTCATAGTTGAGAGATTTTACAATAATCTCTTTCAGAACTTTTTTTGTTTTTTTGTCTATAATGCGTTTTTTTTTATTCTCAAACCTATGGGATAGACACCAAGCAGACTTTCGTCCCTGTAGCTTAAAATAAACACATTAGAGTTCTGTTTGTCCCTTACACGTCAAACTCCAATTGCCCTTAACAACCCAATTGGACACCTCCGCTCTCAAATCGCGGTCCCTATGTCTTCAATGAAGACCATTACGTAGAATGGAATGGGGGTCGATGGGGGGGGGGAGTGCCTCGCCTATTCTTCCAAGTGTTGTTTTTTTTTTGTTTAAGAGAAGTTTTGTTTTTTTTGGTTAGATTTTGTTTTTTTGGTGTAAATGTGTTCAAAATTTGAAGAATTTCCTTTATATAAGGACTTAAGCAGTCCGCCTAGAGCTTTTTGTTGTGAAAGCAACTTTTGGCAAAAGTAATTAAAAACATTAGGATTATAGCTTCTAAAGTCCAAAGCTGATTCACATGTGGATGGGGGGGCCTACAAACATTCAATGGAAGGTAAAGTAGCCAATCTTAAATTGTAAATCCGCCTTTGATCACGTATTAATTTTGTGTTTTTATTAACTTTGGGTTGTGTTTATTATTTTTGCTATATGAACTTAGAGAAGCTGAAGAGGGAACAACTTGCTGAATGAATTCTGAAGCAACTTAAGGACTGGGGGGCCATTAAAATACTTCTTGGGTGGAGTTTGCTAGCTTTCCTCAAATTGTATAGTATGGTCGGGTTGTTTTTTTGTTATATTAATCAATTTCGAAGTTAATGTTCTTCGATCTCTTCCCCTTGCGATGAGACCAGGTATCGCGCTTTAGGGACTGTTTAAATGTTTGGGGGGGTTTTTGGTTCTTGCTGAGTAAGGGGACAGGGTTTTAGTTATAATTCACCTAGCCATTTGATTATAAGTATGGGGTGGGCGGCGTCGGTGAGGTGGGGGGTTTTAATGAAATAGTTTTTTTATTTATTATTGATTGATTGGAGGGGGAATGGGAAGGGTGGGTTGTGGGGCGCTGGCTCTCTGCTCTGTCGCTCTCGTCTCTCTCTTCTGTTCGAACAGGAGAGCAATTTTCATTGGGGGAAAGGGGTGGGGGGGTCGAGGGGGTGGGGGTGGCGGGGGGATAAACCTTTCGCAGAGGGGGGGGACGTGTTTTTGTAAAACTTTCTTGGGGAATGGGGCGATCCTAACAGGAAAAATTTAGATACCCACCACCACAACAACTTGATATCAAAATGGTAAATCGAAATTTCATAGACTCTTGCCCATCAAAATGGTGTTGAAATCCACATATCATACGGACCGGCGGCGCGCGCGGTGGGAGGGAGGAGGTCTCATTGTTCTTTCTTTTGTATGTTGTTGATGGAGGGGGGTGTGTGTTGGGTGATTTTCTATTTTAATCCGGGGTCCGGGGATACAAGGACGGCTAGAGGCAGAGGGGGTATTGGGAAATGGGTAATGAAATGAAACCAATTTCCAATTGTTATTCACAAATTTTTGATTCTGAATATGGATATTATTCTTTTTGCTGGTGGGAGTCCGGAAGGTTTGATTGTCAGTTCGTGTAGTTTAATATTCTTTCGATTAATTTTCATTTTTTCCCTCATTTTTTTTTTGTGATATAACTTAAACCTTTCTTTATATATTATTCTCACTTTTTAATATTTTTCCAGTATTGACTTCTTGTCTTTTCCCCTATGTAATTTCAAAGTTGTGTTTGTCCGGAAATGCCACTTTATTATATTCAAAATTCTTCCTTTTTTATTCAATTGCACAGAGAGGTGCATACTATTCCACTAGAAAATAATAAAACAAATAAGTCCACAAATAACTGAAGGAGCATTTAGCCAACATATACATATTAAAAGACTAAAAGAATAATGATTATGACACTGTTCATATATTTCTTATATTATGGTTCAATTGAAAACGCGTTGGTTATTTTGCTTGATTATTTGATGGGGAGAAAGAGACGGAGGCTAGTGTTGGTTTGAGGTTGGGCTGAGAGTGCGGAAGCAACAGCCGCGGCGCGAAGTGGGTGTTTGTGGCATAGGGGAGAGGCTAAGGGGGAAGGGGTGCTGGGTGAGAGGGGGTGTGGTGAAAGAATAGCCATTATATGAGATTATAGCAATCCCACTTTCAAGCATTTGGGTTTTTGATTAAAACTATTTGTTGTGAGTGTTGTTGAATCTTTCCTTCCTTTTGTTTTTTTTTTTCTAGATGGGGGTGGAGGGCGGGTCTAAATAACTCAATCTTATTGTAAAGAAATAGCGAGTGGGGGGGGGGGGGGGAGGGAATGAAGGTTCCTTTAATTATTTTTACTGTTGATTGTTGATAGTAGCTTTTGTATATCGTAGTAATGAGAATTCGTAATTATTTTGAGATTTGAAAGATGAAAAACCCAGAGGTTGAAAAATTCTTTTTCAAAAAATTAATAGATCTAATGTTTGGTTAGATGTTTTGCTTTTTCCATTGGTTTTTTGTTCCTTAGATGAATATTTGTGTAAGATTTTATGAGACTTATGTATAATTAGAAATTTTAAACATATATATTTATCACCCTCATGGAATTCCCTAATTTTTGTCGTTAGGGGGGGTGGAGAGGGAGGAGGGATAGTGGTAGATTTGCTGATACCAAGATTTTAGGCTATTAGAATATCTTGTTGTGAAATAATTTCACATCATTTTTGATCATTGAAACGCCATCCCTGAATATTTTTACTTTTGACTGTGTATGAATTTGTTTATTCAATATATTGTGAGTGTCCTTCTAACATATGTTGTAAACTTAGGATTCTCTATATTTTTTGTTTGTGTTATTGAGGCGTTTGCGGGGATGGGGAGAGGGTGGTGGGGGGGTGTGTGGTGGGGAGGAATAATTTATAGGTTTAGAAATGAGGTAGGTGTGGTTTGGGGCGCGTGAGGGGAAGGGAGGGGGAGGGAGGGGTGTGTGGGGAGAGGGGTAGGGGGCGCATGGTCAGAAAGCGGGGGTGGGTTCAAGGAGGTGTGCGGGTGCATGGGGTGGGGGATGCGCTGATTTTTTTTTTATTTCTTAATTATTTATATTTTTATTCTTCATCTTCAACTAATGAGCTCTTTAGTTCGGCGACTTCTTTTGCTTTGGATAGGTAAATTTTGTTTGTAAACTATTTTGTTTGTATTATATTGTTTATCTTATATCATCGCGAAGACTGTCCTTCACTGGGTTTTTTAAGAATTTTAAAGAATTTTATTATCCTCAAGTCACGAAGTTAATTTCATGTCCTGTCTTTGGTGTATGTCTTCCTTCATGTGTTGTGATACAAATTACTTTTATTGAATATAACTTCAGTTTGTTTTTGAAATCTAATATTGAATGTCTTTTTATTGGTTTTATTGGTCTTCGTGATAATTCAACGTTTTTGCCTACAATATTATTCCCCCAAGTAAATCCTATGTTAATCAAATCGCCCAGCCTCTCCGGGCATTAAACATATTGAGCGATTGTGATTAAGTTGTCCCCTTTTATGTTTTTTAGTTTGATTCTTTTTATCCCAACTTACGCATGTCTTAAAATTCGTCTTATTTTCTCCTCAACTTGTGAGGCGGACTTTTATCAAACATAAATCTTGCTAGGGTATCCTTTTTTTGTAATTTAAGTGTTACGTTATTAATAGGGTCCAGTAATGTAATTATTTTACTTCAGTTTATTAGTTATCTATTAATTTAAAGAAACAAAATGAAGAAGATGAAAAAATGAGATTCATTCTCTTTTTTTTTTTCTTTATTTCCTTTTTTTTCTTTATCAATGAAGCACTTTTTTTCCCCCTTTGGATTAATATACAACCTAAAAACTCTCTTTACTTTTCTGTTTCCAATGATTAATTAATTATTGTTTTTGTCTAAATTTTAATTGTATTTTCCTCCAGGTATAACATGTAAGTTGTCTTCATGTCAAATTTTATATTGTAATATTTTTTTCATTTTTTCCCTAAGGGCCTGGTGGTGCTGCGCCGGGAGGGAGGGGTGATGGCTTTCCTTATATTAAAAAGGGTAAAGGTAAAAGGCATATTCTTGTGGCAAGAATAAAAGGAAGAAAGAATAACATCCTAAAGCTGTCTCATTTCGCTGCAAAGGAAACCAAGACCTCCACTCGAAGTATTTTGTGAATTCCCCCCTCCAGAAATTTAAGAGGCACTAAGGCGTGGTATAATTAATTATTAGGTTTTGCTTGTTCGATTATCTGTTGTTGGCATAGAATTAACATTAACATTTTATCTCATGTTTTTAGTAGGGTGCCTCAAGTGGAGAGATTTCCCTAAATATAACTTCTAATCCATGCAAATGCACAATTTTAATAAAGTAATAATTTACCTTGTAGTAAATAAGAGTTTTAAAGTATAACATGATAGCCTTGCTTTCTAAGATAAGGGAGTAAGTTATTAAGCAATTAAGTATTGTTAAAGTTATAATAATAATAAAATAATAATAAATAATAACAAACTAAAAGATAATGAAATCAAATGACATTTTGCCCCCAAAATACAATTAAAAAGAATAAAAAAAACTAAAGAAGGAACCAATCATAAGAATGCAGATTGACCAGCGAAAGGCTATGAGTGATAGTGATAGGTCAACACACCTACTAATTTCCACAGTGTGAGCTGGGGGGAAGGGGCGGTAGAGTGTGGGCGGGGGGGGGGACGCGCGCCGGGCGAGGGGTGGTGGGGGGTGGGGTGGGGTGGGGGGGTGGGGCTTCCCGGGGGGGGGGGGGGGTTTCTTCGGCCGGCGGGGGCCCCGGGGTTCGCTCCCCCCCTTTTTTTTTTTTCTCTCCCAATAAATAATAAGAGCTGGGAGTGGGGGGGGGGGGGGGGGGGGGGGGGGGGGGGCTTTATTTTTTTTTTCTTTATTTATATTGCCAAAACAAGGGGGGGGAGGGGGGGGGTGGGGGGTGGGGGGGACAATTCTTAAACATATTTCAAACTTCTTTTAAACCTTAATAAAATAAAGGGGAGAGGGGGGAGAAGTGGGGGGGGGTGGGTGGGGGTTTTTTTTCCTTTTGGTGGTGGGGTGGTGGCCTCCGCTGCCTCTCTCTTTGGAAAAATCTCCCCAATCTCAATAATGAAAGAGATGTTGGTTTTGTTGGGGGTGTGTGGGTTTTTTATAAGATAATAAAAATAATAATTAGTAATAATAATACCTCCCCCCAAATAATAAGATTTTCAGAGAAGGGCGAAGAGGAAGGAAGGGCCCCCCCTCCCCCCCCTCCCCCAAGCAACACAAAAACCATCTGAAAAATCCCAACCACGCGGGGGGCGGGGGCGGGGGGGCCTTTTCTCCCTCTGGTCCATTAAGTTTAAAATATAAAAATATTGTTTTGAAATAAAATAATGCAAGAAAGAATTTAAAAAAAAAATAAAAAAGGGGGGTTTTTTTTTTTTTGGGTGTTCCGCCTTGTGTTGGGTTTCTCTTTTTTTTGTTGGTTTTTTTTTTTTTGGGTTTTTTTTTTTTTTTTTAGCATTAAAAATCCATATCTTACACTAAATAATTATATTTCCAGGAATATATGCCTTTTTCCAAGTGTACATTTGGTCAATACTGAGGTTGGGTTTCCTGCATGCAAGTTTATTTGGATGTATAAACCATATGAATGGCTCAATTATTCTCTATTGGGTATATTTTTTGATTAACTATCTTGTCTCAAAAAGAAGACATATACTTTTAGACATAATTGTCATCGAGTTTATTCCAACACAATTATTTTTTGTAGTAGTTAATTTTATTGCCTTACAACCAAGCTAAACTCCAGCATTCACTGCAGCATGGCAATGCTACTACAAAATTTTTTCGCCTCTTTTTTTTTTGGTGTTGGGAAGTATTATTTTTAAGATTAGCATATTTGATGATAATTGTAACAATTCAAGGAGCATCAAGCTCATGAAAAAGAATGCATACACAAGAGTTTGCAGAATGGGGGGGGGGCGATGGGGAAAGATAGGGAGGGGAAAAGGAAGACAATGAATGTGGAGCTGTAAATTGACATGATTTTTAATCAACACACATTCCAAAGGTGCTTATGTTTTGCCATGATGTGAAGAATATGGTTTTTACAGCTTTGAAATTTAACAAGATAATAATGCCTCCATTTGAATGAGGATAGAGTTTAGCTATGGTAGATGGGAGAGGCTCTAAAGGAATAGATTTAACTTGGCCCATCCGTAAGAGTAAGTTATTGTCAGATTTTGTTTTATGCAAGGGGAAAAGAGCATTGATATTGGAAAAACTTACCATATGGCACAAAAGTCTCTTACATGAAGAGGTTTTGAGGTGTGTGGTCATACCCATTTGCCTTAATTTTGACATTCATAGGTTGCTATTTCCTTAAGGGGAGAGTTGTGTTGTTGGCTAATATTCACAATGTTATATGAATTTTCACCCACTATTAGCTCTTTGCAACCAGTTTAGATCTTCTTGTCTCATTGTCCTTTTTTTGCTTTTTTATGCAATTTTCGCTTTGTGATGAATAATTTTTCTCAGCTTCGCTTATGCCATTTTTGCGATACATCGTAATTCTCTAGAATAAGTGTTTATATCTACTCTCAGTTTGCTTTGAATTCATATTTTCATTGTGTTCACTTTATGCAATTTCTTACATATCCCATTTTTTTTGCAAAACTTCGAAGTTTCTTTATGCAAGATTTGATTATATCTCAAATTGTAGCCTTTGATTTTTAAAGGAGGATATTTCTTATGATTTGATTCTTTAGGATGATGTACTATTGGGGTTGTTAAATCAGGAGTTTTGATTGACTCTCATTTGGATACTTTTTTGGATCTTTTGATCAAATTTACAATTTTTTTTTTTTATTTTCGTTCATCTTTGCGTCACACCTCACTAGCCCTATATTACATAAATCTTAGCGAGAGTTAAAAATTAATCACAATACCAATAGACTGACTAGAATTCATCATCTTCTCCTATGAGAAGGAAGAAAGAATCTAAGGGTGAGATCTAAATGGTGATTTTAATTTTAAAGGCAGAAATAAAAGTTATTGATATGAACAAAGATATGTGAAGGGCGCAGGAGGGTGTGAGGGTGAGTTGGATTGATGGAGGATGTTGAGAAGTGTGTGTGCTGCGGTGCGAGAGATTTTCTTTTTTTAAAATGACTTAACTTTATATTTATGCTCTATAACTAAAGTAATCTATTTAATAATTTCTCTCTCCTCTCTATTAAATCTCTCTCCTTATGATTTCTATATTTTGAAATTTTGGTGAATTTTTTATTTTTTGCATTTGTGTTATTTGATATCATTGAATAATGATTTATCCAAGATGAATATGAGGAATGTATTTGGTTTCGTGATATTGGATCCTTTGTGATTAAAAATCCCTCAATTTTGAAGAAAAAAATGATACTAACAGGAGGCCGGAGGAAGGACATTCTAAAATCTGTTTAAGATGAGAGTTTAATTTTTTTCAATCTAAGCTAGATAGAATAGGAAAAAATCTCAACAAATACTTTTTCACATAGATGACTTGTCTTGTGAGGGAGAGATGTGGTTTCCTAACGTTTTCTTTAAGTAGCTTTTTTCATATTAATCTTCTTCAGTCATTTTGATTGTTTTTATACTGAATTTTCCTTTCCCAAGTTTTGAAAAGTTCATCACCATTTTTCATTTTTATCATTAAATTTTCAATCTATTTTCAATGATCAATTATTTCATTTCCTTTTCAATCCCATTCAAGCCTAATTGATGAGAATATGCCATTCTAGTGATACACCTAGTAACGCTTGTATTTACTACTATCAACTTTTTGTTAAAAAACATTTTTTTGATATGGCAAAAAATTATTTAGTATAGTTAATTAGGTTAAAATTTGGTTTTCTCAATTGAAAGGAATGAATTATTGATAGTTATATTTCAAGAAGCGTTTACTATAAACATTACAAACTTCCAATTAAATACGAAACATTGTTAGACATATCTCCTAAAATCAAATTCTAGACACTATGATTAAATGAATATTTTTTGCCTCACCTCAAGACACACACCAATTGGGTCTATGCAACATAATCTGAAATGCGAGTGAATGACCTAAAAATAGGTGGCCAATTAGTGCAGTATCCATGTCATTTTTCGATATTTTCCCCTACACCCCAAGAAAGAAATGAATAGAAGCTATCATCCTAGCCTATATGACAAATACTAAAATTTAAAAGATAGGTAACGAATGTTATTGTGCAAAAGTTCCCTAACAAGATTTGTTAAGTTAAGACATGGTAACAGTGTTTAAGTTAATGTAGGCACGTTCTATGGTCATTTGATATGGTATATTTTCCAATGTGCAAAGTACAATATTTTCCCTAATAGACCACCTATCTCACAAAGCACCTTTGTGCGAAGGCAAAGAAAACCTATAAACCTCTAACATAACAAGAGGATTTAATGAAGATACTGATTTCAAGAACAGCCAATTTGAACAATATGACCATTATGCGCATTCTCGTTCAGTTCTGGTATTATATATCTCTGTTTACCCTTCTTGAACCATTTTATTAATTTGGAATAAATTAATTCCTGGACAATTCAATTTTTCTTAAAAACAGAACATGAGAATTGAGAAAAAGTAAGAAATACCATGAATCAAAATGATGGACTTACTTTGCATACCCATTGGTTTTGATAGCATATTGAGTCTACATCCCTCAACACTTAATTTCAGAGATATCAGTGGTATATCATCAATAAAACTCTGCGAGAAAAGTAATAGATGATTAATAAACTTTGAATCTTGAGAATATTGACTTTGATCCCAAAAGGATGGGTGATCACCGTGGTTGTACTTCCTCCAGGCGCAGTGTTCTCCATCAACATTCAAGCTTTCAGATATGTAAAATTGGTCAAACAAGAGTTGCCTAATCAAAAAATGAAATACTGATTGATAGTTCTAATTTTATATGGAGTGGGTAACTTTTGTTATACTGAAGAATAAATAGCCTTCAAAAATGTACTACTGAACATAAAGATAGTGCAGTTGGGTTTCTAAAACTCTTAGCATCATAGTATCTCCAATCCTAGATGTGATATTTAAATTAATTAGACATTTAGTAGAATCCACACAATTATTATTATATACAATTTTTAGGTATGGGTGGTGTAGGGGTAATGAGTGGGGAGGGGGTGTAGAGAACGAGAGAGTCGCGCAACGGCGCGAGTGGGAATAAATCCAATAACAATACATCAGATATACCACCAGAGACAAGATTAAGAAGATCGAAAAAAGAAGAGAAAACATGTTGGAGCATTCAAAATTAAAGGATGAATCAGTCGAAAAAAGAGAAGTTAGTATAAGTTATAAAGTGAGAGATTTTATCACTATATCAACAGGAAGGGCAGAAGTGGTGTTCTGTTTTGTATGGGTGAGGGTGCTGCGGGGGTGGAGGAGGGAGAAGGTGTCTGAAGATTAAACATGGCAAAAACTACACAATAACATTGTTGCCACAACTTCATTTAAAAATTACCATAGTCAATTATAACTGCTTAAGTGCTTCTTGTACTGCAAGTTGAAGTGGTGTTGAGTGGGGGAGTTGCAGTTTTGAGGGAGATTACTTTTCCTGATTTCGTGCATTTCTCAAAAAATTTAGCAAGTACAATTCTTTTTACTGTCTTATTGGCAACCTTCATCAGCACAATACGTCACTAAAATCCATCCAAAAGGTCTTAGCTTTAGTTTTAATGGGAAGGATATGAATCAATTAAAGACTATTGGTTGTTATCTTTTTTCGTGTGTTTCTCGTTGATGGAGTCTTGACGAGGCGAGGAGAGGGGCCGTGGGAAAGAGATCTGTGCTTTACATTTTTTTCCTATAGTTCACTGTTCCAAACTTAAATCTTATATATTTCGAATCATTATATTAATTTTGGTCTCCAACATTTTTGTCCTTTAATCTTTTGTTTTCTGAATATTATTCACAAAGAAATAGAATATAGGTTCCAAAAAAAGAAAAAAAGAAAAGAAAACGAGAAGTCTTTCGTCACGCTTTTCACGCAGTCAAAGGCTAAATGTAAATGTTGAAGACCAAAAGGCATAAAAAATCTCTTGTTTTCTAAACTAAGAAAAAAGAAAACTTTTTCTTCTCAACCAATCACACAGCAATAAACATCAGAAGGAAAGGTGAACTTCATTTTTTCCACAGTCTTTTTGTGCAATCTTATGGTATTCTTCCCCTCTCCATTAAATAATGATAGTAATTAAAGTTGATCTCCTGTTCTGTCCGTACTCTTCCCGATATGAGGGGATGCTTGAGAGAAGAGAAAGACCCAGTTAAAAGACCGGATTCCGAGCAAAAATCGTTTTAATAAACCTTTTTATGTGGAAAATTCAAGAGCCTTATAATATTAATTAATTACTCTGAAGCAAACATAACAAAGCACTTCAACCAAGGATAAAAATGTTTTGGGGGCATAGAATGGTAACTAGACTTCTGTTTGGTAATGGCTTAACACCTAGAGGACGATTTTCCTCCGTCCTCCTACCATTTAGGGTCTGTCCCACGTATTTTTTGGCTTGAAACAAGTTAATTCTTTTTAATGACAACAGACTTGAATGCCTCCTCAAGATTTTAATAATGTCAAGTTGTTAATAATCAAATAAAAACAATAAAACCTTAAAAGCAAGAACAGAAGAACGTAAATTAAATTATTATTTTGATTTCTATTAATTTTCAGGTATACTGTGAGTTATATTTTCTGACACAATAAGATTAGGGGAAAGAGTACGCCGGGGGGTTGGCTTTTGTGAAAATTCTATTTTCTAGCAAGGAGAGGAGCCTCAAGATTGGTTCTGCCATATCTCTGAAGAATTTTGTAGCTAACTAATTATTCTATAATCAAGTTTCCAAGGAAAATAATTAAGTCATATTTGTCTTCCTAATCGAGGCATAATGATGCACCAAGTTCCTGGTGGAGTGTTGCTGGGCGCCGTTTTGTGCGGATTTTTTCTCTTTTTGCCCTTAGATGTATAGATGGGCACTGGGGAGACAAATGTGTGAGTGGGAACATGTGAAGGGTTTCATCATCACGCGAAGTGGACAGATTTGATTTCATGGGGCAGGGGTGGCGAAAAGTTCCCTAATAATACTCTATTAAACACAACTCCTCGAAACAGAGCTTAAACCCTTTTTTTTTTTTCTTTTCTTCTTGTATAGTTATACTTATCAGTTGTTTGTATTTTATATAGTGAACTTCTTTTTATGAATTATACCTTTCAATACTTATGAAGAAATTTGTTTATCTAATACAAGGATAACATGAGGAAAATAAGAAATTTTCAATTTTGATATCCCAATGGTAGGGAGCATTATTAGGTCCTTGCGAACGAAAGTGTTCAAGGGTGGAGAGGTAAGGCGGGCTCTTTTTTTGCCTGCTATTGGGCCTTCCCTAAATTTCTGAATCTGAACCTTTACCAATGGGCAATCGCAAAATCCATATAAGAGAGGATAACTCCTTATCTTTAACTTTCTATTCCTCTACGGAAGAGAAAATTACAGCGTCACAGTTAAGTAGTGGCTATTTAGGTCTTAGAAATAGGAAGTTTTTCCCTTTTTAGAATATACGAAAGTTTGCCCCGCTTGTTGGAAGTTTCTCTGTTTGTAATCTAGCAAGTTCCATAACTTCTTCTGTAATGCATTCGTTTTTCTAAAAGTCTCTATTTCAAAAAGTTTCTGTGGTACTACTCATCCAATGCTTCAATGATACTCAATTTGAGGAACTTCACAAAAAAAGTTACCTTTTATCGGGTATTTCATTTCTGCCCCCGATAAATTGAGCTTTATTTATAGTTATTCAGCTTTTCAGTTCAGTCACTAGTCCCTTCCCTCAATTGGCTTAGTAGGTGAAAAACATGTGTACGGTGATATATAAATTCAGCACAATAAAAGCATTTTGTAGACTGAGTAATGAGCGAAAGTCATAATCGTATACCATCGGCAGCTTGTAGCTGAACAAAGCCATCTCTTCAATTTTCTATCAAATACCAAGGGCCAAGCAATGACACAATTAAACCTGAGTAGCAACTAAAATTAGTCCCCTCAAAGTTTCTACTTATATGGTAGATTTAAATTTTCATTTCTTTCCTTTGAATTATCCCATAGCCAAAAAAGAGAGTTCTCTAAACTGAATCCTTGGGCTAGATATGGTAAAGATTAATTGATAGGTGTCATTGCCCTTTGGCGGTAGCTCGAAGTGTATATATGGTTGGGTGGTTTTTGGATGGTGGGCAAGGTACTCCTAGAAGAGACGTGGAGATAGGAAGCCGGAGGGAACGTAATAGGGGATTGGTTTCGAGCGATTCGCTATCGATGGTGGGCCGTTGGCCTTTGAAAGGTATTGGGGAGTTTGGCTCGATGCGTCGAGGGAATGTGATGTTTTAGGGAAAATGCCCAGGAGTTCCCCCATCTCTCCTAGAAGCCTTGTGTGATGCTAAGGAATATTTTATCTTCTTTCCTTTCTCTTTGTCTCCTTTGATCTCTCAATCTTTATTAATCCAACAAAGAGAAGACTTTCTAAACATGTACTGAAGTTTACAGTCCCTGAAATCATACTTTCCTATATATAAATTGACGTTAAGTAAGCTCAAAGAATAGGAATAATAGCGTAAAAGAGTGAGCCCATAATCGATAATACGTGGGGCGCCGGGGTTGAGAGTAGGGATGGCGAGAATACCTCTGATTTAATGTCTAATTAACTTTTTTATCTATAGCTAAGCCAATTCCATGTGTTACTGGAAAATATACCTAAACCTGGTATACGTTAGAAAGAATAATGAAAATAATTTATCATTTAAGGTATGCAACTGAAGGTGAAAATTTTAGCCCATGAAATGTTGAGGAAGATAGAAATAAAATGTAATCCCATATTAAGATGTAATCAACTTACCACTTATCATGAACATCTTCAATCTCGTTTTGATTTTCAAAAAAAGAGGGAAGCGCTATAAATATTCCACAGTCACCCTCCTCAGATATCTATTTCATATTTGACGGGGCGTGGGGGGGAGAAGAGGAGATGAGGGGATAACTCCAAATCATAAAAACAAGATTATAAATAATTATATAGTATATTATATATATAAAATCCAACCGTAATTTTTAGCACCGGTGAAAGTTTTAGTAAAATATTAAAATATCTTTGGATAAATCAAAGGGAACTGGCATATAAATATACCATGGCAAAATCATATAATCCTCTTTCTTTGGGTATGTGTGTGGTTAGGAGGGGAAGAGGGTTAAATTGTGCGAGGGAGGGGGTGAGAGCGTAGGAGGAGAATAACTTAAATATTTGTGGAAAGTTTTTTTTTTGGTTTTTTTTTTTTTTGATTGTTTTTTGGTTAGCTGGCTTAAGAGACTGTGTGTTCAAAGGAAGAGGCCAGGAAGGAGATTTGTTAAGGATTAAGCGAGATCTTTAAAGATCAAAAAGCAAGGTAAAGGCACAATTCTCAAAATACTTCCCATTAATAACCACGCTTGCGCTCGCGAATAGGAGCACAATGTAACATGATGCAGATCCCATTGTGGTTTCAATATTTACCTCTATTCATAGAATTCCGTTTTCATTAGTTGTTTTTTCAACCCCACTACAACCACAAAGTGAAGAATTGATACGAACTTAAACCCTGTGTCTTTATGGCATGAGTATTAAATAAAGATTTAGATGTTGGAACAAAAGAAAACACAATTAGGTCTAACATGTTTTTTTTATATACTTACAACCTCCACCAGGTCAGTGTTTCCCAGTGCGAGGCGGAACATAGTCCGGGTAGCTCTACAAGTGCTGCTGTGGCCTTGAGGATATACTTCCTATTTCCAATTTTTATTTTTGTATAATTATTTTTTTCCTTTTTTTCGGTGCATGGGGGTTTCTTGTTGTTCTGAAACAAGGAGCAATTTATGAAAACATGTGAATCAACCCACATCTTTGAAATCCAAATTCAAGGAAGACAATAATTTTTAAAGAGAAAAAAAACCCCAAAACTGGGTGGAGGTATAATGGAATGAATGCTAACCACAACACGAATGGGTTTCATCAAAATAAACTGATCTATTTTAAAATCTTGACAATAGAACCGCCTAGTGCTGGTGATTGCAAAATATCTGAATTCCCAAACAAACCTATAATCTGGTTTGTCTAGATCCAACCTAATAATAGTTTATACCCCTACCGCATTGATTTGATCACAATAAAAAAGCAAACCAAAAATAAAAATAATTAAAAGTTCAGTTCAAGCCCAAATCAATGTGTATCTTAAAGCCAGAAGAAATATTTTGCCTCTTTTACTGCCAATTAATTCACCTCTTCTATATTTATTCAAAATCGAATGTGTAGAGTGAGATTTTATGTGGCTCAAACCAGTAAATAAAGAAAATGGAAAGGTAATGATATATGTGTCCTCAACAGATTTCACCTCTTCAATGCAATTTGAAAGTCCTTAAAAAACCCAGAACTGTTGAACCCTAATTTAAAATATTTTTGAACACAAACACACACACACACGCTCAGCAATTTAATTTAGCGCCACAGTGGGTGCATGTTTTTCCTCTTACACCGACTCTCTTATGTGTCCTGTCAGAACACTGACCTACTGTTTAAACTTGCCAAGTATCTAAATTTCCTAATTTTAGTACTAATTTGTTTTTTTTTGGTGTTCTCAAACCTGGTAATCTCATATTAAAAACTGATAATAACCGGCAATCGGCACTTGGTGTGAGTAATGTCTAGTGTAAGGAAAGCTCAAACACTAATAGAGATGAACAGTTTACCTGAACATAATGGCTATGGATTTATTCACTGGTTTCCCAGGCCCCAACTCATGCTATTTGCCTTTCCCACAAAATATAACAGCACAGCCTACGCAAGTCAATGAGGAAAAAACGACAAAACTCCAAAATCCTTATATATCACAAAACAGGACTAAAACCTCGTGGCAATCCAATATGTTGCTACCTGTTTTGTCATAGATTGTCTGTAGCTTCAATCTGGCAAGTCCCTAAAGAGAGTTTAATCCTTAGAGGTAATAGGAAACATTCACAAAATTTTTACCTTAGAAAGATGAGGTAAGCATCTATACTCATTCTCTTGATTTTGCCATCAAAATTACCGTGTCTCTCAATAATATTTGTATTATTATTTAATGGATTTTGCTGGGCAATACCAATGCCCCATATGTGCTGGTTGTGAGTTTGGAGTGTGTTCTATGAGTCTTTACCCCATCCTGCAAGTTTAACTATACATCATACATGATACTTCTCGTTCAGATGTAAAGTTATTCCTTCACTTCAGTGAGCCTTGAATAGAGAGCAGATTAAATACATAAATAATCTTACATACATCAGCAATACCTTCCTGAACTTTGTGGTAGTAAAGCTGCAGCTCTGCTTCTCTTATGTCCTCAGCAATTCAAAATAAATCAATAATGGTTGCTTTGGGGCTTTCTTTATTTCTGAAACATCTTTCCCATAGACTGAGATGATATTTGCTCTGCATAACCTTATAAATCTTGAAAATTGTGTTCTCTTTCCTTTTTCTTAATTTGTGGTATGTGAGAGAGTGAAAGGGGTGCAGGGAAGAAGGCGCTAGGCGAGCACACGCGATTAGGCACGCGACTGTGAGGCATGGGAGGAGGGGGTGGCAGTGAGGCTAGGACGGCATGGGATAAGAGGGCTATGTCATAATCACGGTGATCTTCCAGTATCGGAAATGAGATGGAAAGCCAGCAATTCCAGAGGGACCTGAAGCGATTATCATAATGGGTGGGAGAGACACTCGAGGGGAGGGCTGGATGTGTGGCGCAACTCGAGATCCTTCCCTGGGCTGTCCAGGTCTGCTTTGCGGCGGAGTGATGGAGTACACACCAAGGTTCCAGGCTCTAAAATTTTGAAATCACAAATAAAATTTGGGTCAATTTCATATATCAAAAGGGAACATTTATTATATAACACACAATTTTTAAGCAATACGTTTTGCCACATAAGTTCCCACAAATCCCTGTCCCTGATTTCAAAATTATCTCTAAATTACTTCAGTCGCGCGGGTGTGCTTTGTTCCTCACACTCTTTAATATTTTTTGCTTGTGTCATTCTAATCTAGTTCCTTCCTATGTTGCTATATCTTCTTAGAGATTTTTCTAAACCTAGATTAGTTATTAAATGTGCTCATCTAAACTGAATTAGAGATCCCCAAGAAAATAATATTATTGCCAACATAAGTGACCTAGGCATCATTTTTCTGCAGAATAATTAGTACAGCTACCAAAAAGCTGTCTTCTCTAGTCCTTCACCCACTCAACAGACAGGGAGGTCTCAACTTATCAAATAACAAAATGAATAAACTGAAGGACCTAATACATATGGGCAAGATCATCCATTCATACACTTGTATGCCACTGAAAGCATCGTAAAGCCAATAAAACAGCCATCCATTCTATTTATGTATGAGTTATAAACAAAATTCACATAGCATTTCAAAAAAGCAACTTCCAGTCTAGGCATAGGAAATTCCCCTTCTCTTATAACTCTTATAAAATGCGTTGTCTTTTGGATCAACATGCTAGTCTAGTCTTTCCAAACTATATCACCTTGAAAAGGTCCAGAACTTATACTTCCATACAGCCAAAAAATGATAAGGGGAAGGCCCCGAAACGGAGCCCGAAATAAAAACAAAAAAAAAAGAAGACCACTAACTTTCCTCAAAATTTACAATCAAATTGTGTTTTCCATTTGAATCTCATATATAGAAACAATGTGATGGTGAGTGTAAAATCCTGGATAATAACCAATTAAAGAATTATGACTTGTACTTTGAAAAATGAAATTCAAGCATTTTTCCTATTCCTTCCCTCATAAATATTCGAGTACTAAAGATGGAGCGCCTAATATTTGTCCTTAATAACACGTTTACATCTCTCAGATTCCCTTTTCCAATCAATCAGAAGAAATTTTACCGTTTGAATTTCTCTCCAAGCCCAATTCAATTGATTATTTACAAGAAGAAAATCTGTATTTAATCCTCTAATTCAGGAATTCAAATTGAAACTTTCCCTAATGTTTTATATTTTAACCATATTTTTTAATAATTTAAACAAACTGAAACAAAAAGAAAAAACACGGACCTTTTGATTGGAGGAAACTCAGGTTTAAACATTGGTGTCTCTGGCAGAGCAACGATGTGTCTTTCTTGCTAACTCAACTGTTAAGTAAAACCCAAACATATCAGTCCCCTCACAATCAACCACCCAAAAAATGGTTGCTAACAAAAAAATAAAAAAAAAACCCACATGAACACCACTACAACCACACCTCAACCATCCTATTCGTCAACATTTCTTCATCCAAATATACGATCAATAGGAACCCAAATGCAATGGAGCTTTCTAATTATGTCTAAGCGAAACAGACGTTAAGAACGAAGAACATCCAGTCAATGGTTGGAGCTGTCAAAGACCGCTAAAACGCGCATGGGGATGGGAAGAGTGTTATAGAAGAAGAAAGAGGTAGGGAGGGAGAGGAAGGAAGGGGGATGATGAATCAACTTTCATGAATTCCACTAGTGAAAAGTAAATAGCACTGGGGGCGAGAGAGAATTCCAGAAGTCTGGCGCGAAAAACAAAATCATAGAGAACCTGTATGATAATTGCATCCTCATATTCGACCGCAGCCCAATATGGTCCACTCCTCCACTGTGTAAGCATTATCCCTCGCTCCCTTCCCCATCTCACCACAAACTTTTTTTTTTATCCCACTGCACAATGCTACCCAAACCGTACAAAGAACCGATCCATCGATATAAATCCACTGAAGATTGCGAAAATGAAGCAAACCTGAAGAGTCAGAAGAGTGAAAATTTGTCAACAAACCTCTCTGGTGAACAAGCGTTTTGAGAAGGAGGAAACTGGAAAATGTTTTCAATGACTCTCTTGTATCAGGATCGGATATGTATCTGCTGACAGACAACTCGTTGAACATTAAGGAAGCTACATTTGATAGCTATTGCCTGTTGCCTGATTCTGTCTCTGCCGTTTCCCTCACGAATGCTAAAGGCGCAGAGTGCGCAGTGTAGGGAATAGCGGCCCGGCTCTTACCAGTTTGAGAGTATGTTCTACTCGTATCTCGACATCTCACAACGCTAGCCACCTTGATCGAAACCAAGTAGCATTCCAACACATGTCCTACTTCGTAAACCTTCGCAACGATGATTTCATCTGCTCAACCTTCCTTTGTTAAGGAATAGATCTCATTCTAGTTTAGTAGTATTCTAGACACAAGCAAAAGAGCACCAGTGAGAGAGAGAGAATTTTTCAGATTATGTTCTTTGTCCAGGCACAATTTGAAAAAGATTTTATATTGCGTTAGATATGTTTTCTAGTGTGAGTGTATACTCGCCTTTCTTTTTTTCTTTCTATTTTATCCTTTTATTTTTCATTTGTTTCAAGCGCATGTAGGTGTGATTATTGATTTTTATTTTATAGCCATTCGTGTTCTGAACAGTGTGAAAAAGAACGCATAAAAAAGAATTGTGGAGTTAATATAAGGGTAGTTATTACGAAGTAGCATGGTTAAATTTATATTATTAGAATATTTTTTAGTAAAAAAAAGAGAGAAATAATGTGTGGAGGAAAGACGTAAACATTACCTTTATATACTCATATCTTTTATGTTTTATTTTAGAGAATATGTTTCTGAGCCTCCAAGTGTAAATATATTGTATTATATACTCGAATACGTATAAATAGAACTTATTTTTTAAAGCACAATTTAAATTTTGGTTTAATTATAAGTGTCAATCAAATAAATTATTCTTTAAAACAAGTAATCATGGATAAACATATGAAAACAAACTTTAACAAATAAATTATGTAATTAAAATATCTGTGTGAAAACTTAAAGTCCGTAGTTTGCATCCAGACTGTCTTCTTTTGACATATGTTTTTAATTTATTTGTTGTATTTCAGAGATCCAAAAACAAGAAAATACAGTTTTAATAACCATAAAATTATTTTTTGTTTATTATCTAGTCTTAAAAATATTTTTTTAGTTGTTTTTAATGTTGTCAAAATTTACTTGTTGTTTTGAGACTGATTTAATTTTTTAAAAAAAATAAAACACCTAGATATAAAAATATTTCAAACAATAAAATTTAAACATACTGTGTAAAAACAATTAAAAATATTGTTTTTTGATGTTTTAGAAAAACAAGTTAAGAAATATTTTTATGTTTACAAAACAGAATTTTTTTTACAAAAGCCCGTCAAAAAAACAAGTTCCTCTAAAAAATTTATCCTAAACTTAATAATACTCTTGTTTTACAATATACGTTGTTCAGTGAAAATCCATGTTGTACATAAGTAAGAGTAGTCTTATTTTTTATTCTTTATTGGTTGTCTATATATACCAACTTCAAGTTTTGCTTTGAGTATTATTTTCATTATGATTGATAAGAATATATTACTTCCTATAAATCTAGTCTAATTACGTCAAGTAGGGCTCATTCAAACATTAACGTTCAATTTTTTTCCTTCATTTTTTCATACATTAATGATTGAATATACAGAGTATATTCTAATATATTATCTAATCTAAATTGTCTTTCTGCACTATCTTTTCTATGTTTTGCTCAAGTCCTTTCTAAGAACCATATATGTAGTAATCATAATTAGTTATACACTTTTAAATTTATTTATTTTTTGAAAAAAAATACAATAATCTTTAACTTAAAAAACAAAAAAACATTTTTACGTGTGATCACTTCTCCTCACTTTTAATTGGTGGTAGAATGTTGTAGGTGCGCGTGCTATAACCCAATGATACCCAAACAACAGGAAGTGATGCCTGTATAAGTAGATTCCGTAAGATTTTCGCCAAGATCATTCCGCGGGTGGTGTACGCGGCCCGGAACGCTCAAGTTTAGGTCTATGTAATCGCAATGCCACCCGAACTACCTTGTGCGATTAATTAAGATATTGAATATTTAAATAAATGCGTCGTTTGTCTTCCATCCTCGCGCAAATTTTGTCTATGTTACCCGAACCACCGCCTCGAATTTCGCACTAATCTATTCCACGCTAGCTCTAAGCGCGTTGCAAAGATCACACACCATCTCGATCCGTATCACATTGTCTGATCAACTTCTCTGACACTTAACACTCTTCCCTATCAGCGGGTATTATTTGGACTGCCCAAAGCTGTCTGTGTGTATCTATCGTTAAGAGTGCACTAACATCGTGTCCCATAATACTTCTTCCTTTCTAATACAAAGTATTCTAATTATTTATAAATGATTTTAATCGCTTTTTGAAGACTTAGAATAATTGAGATATCCATATATGGGTTAAAGTCAACATAAAATACCAAGTTTGTTTACTGCAACTTCACTATTCTCATTATTGTATAAACTCACTATCAATTATATAATCTATTAATAATCTAAAAATACGAATAAATGCTCTTTCTCTTAATCTTAATGTTTTATTATCTAATACTTTTAAGATTTTTTTTCTCTTTTAGACTATTGCTTTCTAGCTGTAAGATTAAAGACCATACATTGAGTTCGCCTAGATAATCTATTTTTCTTTTACACATTTTTCTTTTCAATATTTTTCACGAGAAGTCCATACACACTGGTAAATTTTATTAGAGCATAATGCCTAAATGACCATATGAAATAAATAGTTTTAAAATATATTAATGTCTCTTTTGATAGTTTCTTACAAATAAATTAGAAATTCAATAATTTGTATAGTCTTTGGACGTAAGAGTAAGTATGAAAGGATTGGTGGTGTGATAGGTAATTTCGTAATAATGGTCCTTGAGAAGATTTAGATTCTTTGTAGTAATGAGGAGGGTTAATAGCTTTTTTTTCTGTAGAAATTTGATTAATCAGCTTTTTGAAATGTTTGTTTAAATTTCTGCGGTGGAAAGACGAATGTGGAATTTTTTAACTTCGGTGGGTGTATGGTGGTTAAATATTTTTGAAAAATAGTTTATTGTAATATATAATGAGAGATGGTATTTACATCATGTATGTCTATACTTTTTATATTAAGTTAATTTTTAAAATAATACGTTGGAAAAGAAAGAGCAATAATGACTTGTAATATATGTAAAAATAGACTAATATATATAGAAATTTGATTATGTCGACCCCTCTATACAGGGGTGTGGTTGGTGTGTGTAGATTATAAGGCAATGTGATGTGTGGAGGTAGGTGGGGAGTTTGAGATACACCTTACTATTTTTTTATGTAGTGCAGGATTGGAGTGTCTGTGGTGTTGTGGTTCTATTTTTTGGTTTAAAGAACGGAAAAACAAGACTATTCTTGACAAAAAGAAATTGAGACCAAACATGGGGATTAAGTAGACATTTAATAAAATGTGCATGCACAAAATTACCTGCTCAAAAGTAATTAATAGTTATTTTAATGAGAAAATTTAGTACAATAAAGATTGTAAATTTTAAATATATCGATTGAAAGAAATGAAAATGATAAAATAAATGTTGTTATGAATGACTAAAAATTAAATTATAAAATTTTCGCGAAGATTGTTCAAAACTGTATAATAAGTAATCTGTTTGATGTAACAATAGTCGTCACCCACATTTTATTTAGTTATTATCACTTGATAATAGTTAGGGTTTGAGAGTCGAGTCACTATAAAGTCTTTTAATACAAACTAGTCCAGATTAGTAGTAATTGTCCCAAAAATCCCCGAAGTGTGCAACCTTTATTGTGTTGTGGATGTGACTTCTAGAAGCAGAAAAGAAAATGGATAATCCTTCTTATATAGGTATAGGCAATTATTGAGTATTGAAGAGAAAGAGATATACGAGAAATCATCATATGGTTGTCTGCCACCTTTACTACACACCCAATCAAGTTAATTCGAAACCAACCATAGAGAAAGAGACACACCCTTTTTGATAAAAAGATAATTATTGAGTAAGCACATGATCCATAGAGTCCATACGAGGTCAAACGAAGACGGACTCCTGGAGGATCTAACCCTCAAGTAATCGTTACCCTTACTAACTCTTCCCACAAAATATATCTTTGAGGGCTAAACAGTAGTATATTAGAAGATTACAATCATATAATGAGATATGGAAGAAATAATATTTTGTAGCTAAAGACGATATGGTTGTTTCGTCGCTAATATCACCAGTGGTCATAACAGAGAGAGAAGTTAAATTGATGAGATCTCATGATGAGGATAGGGATCGTATCACCGCTCTGTTCCCTTCATAAATGTAAGCAATGGTCTAGAGGATGTGTATACGTTGAGCCATCCAGGTCATACATTATTAGTGGTGGTTCCTTCCTTTGGTCTATCACATGTCTAGGGTGGAATCTTGCCATGGGACACAAGCACAGTCATGGTTTTTAACTGAGGTTGGGAGAGATGGGTAGTGCGTCTAGTCGCATGGGTAGTAATTATCCTATTGAACCACTGTGAAGGGATCGGGAGAGTCGCTGAGTGGTAGCAACATTGCGAAGGTGCCCAGACATAAGTCAAGTATGAATCATGTGTCTTGACATCAACTTTGGCACAAGTCATGGCATCTGTCATGGCACACATCACGCATCATGGTACAGGTCATGGCATCAACTATATATGACATGTATCATGTATCATGGTATAGATCATGGCATCAACTATATATGACATGTATCATGCATCATCGTATAGATCATGGCATGAGTTGTATATCTATCTATTTATTTTATAATATATTTACACATATTTTTTCTTTTTTCTTTTTTAACTACAAATCCAATTTTAGGTTTTTGCAAAATTAATAATATAAAATAAAATAAAATATAATATAATTTGTTTTCCATCTCTTACTATATCCCGTTACTCAAACATGTACTTAGATCAATTATAATTGCATTATGAACAATGATTTCATTTAATCTTGCAATAGAATGTGGATTTAAGTAGAGAGTGATGCTTGAAAGTCTTGTTAAGAACCATACACACCAATTGGTTTACCTTATTATCGCCAATGTAAATAGCGAGTGATCCTAACTAAAGATGAAAATATCAGTTTTGATGGATATGTCGATAACTTGATTTTATGAATATATGAGAATATATCAGCGGATATTTTGACATAAAATATCGATGACGTAAAAATTAATGAAAATTCTGAAAATATTAGGAAAAACTTTAAAAATTATATAAGAAATAAAAATAGATATTTTAAAGTTTTTTTTTCTAAAAAAATGATATATATATATAATTTGTCATATTTAATAATAATATCCTCTATATCAATAAAAAAAATTTAATTTTATAAGTATGCATTTATTATTAAGTTGCATTATATATTATTTTATAATAATATTATGATAACAAGTCTAATTTTAAAATATATTTAATATTAAAATTATGATCCCATTTTTAAATTTAAATGATTCAAATGAATTATCAATAAATAATATATATATTTATAATTTTTTTCACATATTTTCCTATTTTAATATTAATAAATATATAGATTATCTAAAAAACCCCTATTAAGAAAATTATGTTTTTATATTTTTTATAATAAATTAAATCAAATATA
>JBAPGN010000261.1:66045-131544 GCA_037355405.1 Vitis amurensis | reverse complement strand
TAGTCTCATTCCGGCGTCTAGTGCTATCATATTTTTTCATTTGGCGTTTAGAGCCGTTGTTTCGTTTTGGCGTTCAGAGCCATTGTTCGCTTTCCGCTTGTCGTTCAGAGCCGTTTTTTTCAGTTTAGCGTTCAGAGTCGTGTTTTCATTTTGACATACAGTGCTATCACGTTTTTCATTTAGCGTTTAGAGCCACTTTTTCGGTTTGGCATTCAGAGCCACTTCTTCCATTTGGCGTACAGAGCCGCGTTTTTCATTGGGACGTTCATAGCCACTATCTCTTCTCAGCTTTGGCGTTCAGAGCCACTATCTCTTCTCAGCTTTGGCGTTCAGAGCCACTATTTCTTCTTAGTTTGGCGTTCATAGCCACTATCTCTTCTCAGTTTGACGTTAAGAGCCATCGTTCATTTTCCATTTGGCGTTCAGAGCCGCAGTTTCACTTTGGCGTTCAGAGCCATTGTTCGTTTTCAGTTTGGCGTTCAGAGCCTCTTTTTCAGTTTTGCGTTCAGAGCCACTTTTTCCATTTGGCATTCAGAGCCGCGTTTTCATTTCGACATCCAGCGCTATCGCTTTCCGTTTGGCATTCAGAGCCACTTTTTCAGTTTGGCGTTCAGGGCTGCTTTTTCCATTTGGCGTTCAGAGCCGCATTTTCATTTCGACATCCAGTGCTATCGCTTTCCGTTTGGCGTTCAGGGCCACTTTTTTTAGTTTGGCGTTCAGAGCCATTATTCGTTTTTGCTTGGCGTTCAAAGCTATTATTTGTTTTCATTTTGGCGTTCAAAACCGTTCTTTTCCAGTTTGGCGTTCAGAGTCGTAGTCTCATTCCGGCGTCCAGTGCTATCATATTTTTTCATTTGGCGTTCAGAGCCGTTGTTTCGTTTTGGCGTTCAAAGCCATTGTTCGCTTTCCGCTTGTCGTTTAGAGCCTTTTTTTCAGTTTAGCTTTCAGAGCCGTGTTTTCATTTTGACATCCAGTGCTATCACGTTTTTCATTTAGCGTTTAGAGCCACTTTTTCGGTTTGGCGTTCAGAGCCACTTCTTCCATTTGGCGTACGGTGCCGCGTTTTTCATTAGAACGTTCATAACCACTATCTCTTCTTAGTTTGGCGTTCATAGCCACTATCTCTTCTCAGTTTGACGTTCAGAGCCATCGTTCATTTTCCATTTGGCGTTCAGAGTCACAGTTTCACTTTGGCATTCAGAGCCGTAGTTTCACTTTGGTGTTCAGAGCCATTGTTCCTTTTCAGTTTGGAGCTCAAAACCATCACGTTTTTTTTATAAGTCGTTCAGAGCCACTATCTCTTCTCAGTTTGGCGTTCAGAGCCATTATTCGTTTTCGTTTTGGCGTTCAGAGCCATTGTGCATTTTTCGTTTGGCGTTCAGAGCCGTATCACCATCTGTTTTTTACTTTTGGCGTTTAGAGCCATTGTTCGTTTTCCATTTGGCGTTTAGAGCCATTGTTCGTCTTTCATTTGGCGTTCAGAGCCATTATTCGTTTTTTGCTTTGGCGTTTAGAGCCATTGCATTGTTTCATTTTGGCATTCAGAGTCATCGTTCGCTTTCCGCTTGGCGTTCAGAGCCATTGTTTCTTCTCAGTCTCGGTGTTCAGAGCCATCAACATCTTCAATTTTGACGTTCAGAGCCACTATTTCTTCTCAGTTTCAGCGTTTAGAGCCATCAACATTTTCCATTTAGTGTTCAGAGCCATCATCGTCTCTCAGCTTTGGCGTTCAGAGCCACCAACGCTTTCAGTCTCGAAGTTCAAAGCCATTTTTTATACTCACCCAGGCATTCGATGCCCCCATCTTTCTTTAGTTTGGCGTTCAGAGCCATTTGTTCGTTCTGACGTTCAGAGTCATTATTCACTTTCTGTTTGATGCTCAGAGCCACCATCTTTTCTCATTTCCGGCGTTCAGAGCCACCACCTCTTTCCAGTTTGGCATTCAGAGCCACATTTGCACTTTGGCGTTCAGAGCCGTTAGTCATTCTCAGTTCGATGTTCGGAGTCGTAGTCTCATATCCACATCCATAGCCATCACCATTTTTCTTTAGTTTTGGCATTTAGAGCCATTTTTCGTACACATTCATGCATTTTGATTCACTATTTTTCGTAGTTTGGCGTTCAGAGCCATTCTTCATGCCCAGTCATGCATTTTAAAGTCACCTTCTTCCTTAGTTTCGGCGTTCAGAGCTGTTTTTCATGCCCATTGATGCATTTTAAAGTCACATTCTTTTTTAGTTTTGGCATTCAGAGCCATTGCACATATCCGTTTAAGCATCTTGAGTCACCATATTCTTCATGTTTTTGGCGTTCAAAGTCATGCCTTCTCATCTGTATCATGTAGAGTCACAATCCTCGGTATTCACATTCACTGGAATTGCATGTTTTTGCCTTTAGGGGTTCATGTTTATCCTCAGTTTCCTCACCTGGTTACATCGCTCTTCTAGATTTCCCTTTCCGCTGCTCATGACACAACCCTTTGAGTTCACGACGCATGTTTCGGTCATGTCGCTTAGGCACCCTACACTTGTCATTTTCATATAGTTCACTTAGGGTAGTTTCCTTCTAGCACATTCTTCCCCGTACTTCAGAGTGGTTCGACCGTTACTCATCCTTGATATGGTCTTTCGAGTCACTTCTGGAGACATTCTTGGAGGGAGCCTGGGTTCTCAGTGTGGCTTCCGAGACATTTTGAGACATCCTTTTCTTTTTTAGGATTAGAGCCCCTATGTTCGTCTGTTAGTTTGAGTGAGTTCATGTCTCACTGGTGTCTTTGTGGGGGGTCTCCTTGGTTCTTCGGTAGAGTTCACTTCATTACACTCACTATTCACACTTGCTTTTCACTTCAGTGTTCATATTCCTTACACTCGTGAACTCTACCGAAGAGGGGCAT
Organism: Vitis amurensis; assembly: GCA_037355405.1. NCBI lineage: Eukaryota > Viridiplantae > Streptophyta > Magnoliopsida > Vitales > Vitaceae > Vitis > Vitis amurensis. The sequence continues at coordinate 128,651 of JBAPGN010000261.1, read as the reverse complement.
ATTTGTAGACCCCTCTTTTGGCTTGGTTTATATATATATATATCGTCTTTACAAATGAGGACCGAGCCTCTTTAAATAGGAAAAAAGGAATCTTGAATAGTAACAATGAACAGTAGACCCGTGCTTGAATAGTGAATAGTGAATAGTAAGATTCACTTTTATACCGAAATCCCCCAAAAAACCCTCTTTCGGCTGAGAAGACTTCTGGTAGGCTACTTTATACTGTGTAGACACATGCTTGCTGCTTTTGGTGCAGAAACTGCAAAACTTGTAAAATATTCTTGATGGAAGATAAAAGGCTGATGATTACTTAGATCTTCTTATTGGAGGAAGGATTTATATATATATATATATATATATATATAATTATGAGCCTTCCCACCACTTTTAGAGCACTCGGAGAAGGGCGTTTGGAGTGGGGGTTGTCTGGGTGAAGGGGGGAAGAGAAAAAGGCGTAGAAGAATTGAGAGGAGGCCTAGGCGGAGTCGCGGAGAACAGAGAAAGAGCTTGTTAGTTCGATCCAGGTATGATTTTCGCACTATTTTGTACATTCTTAAGAGATCTATCCTGTTTCTTGATAGTTTTTGGGTTTTATTTGTTGGTTTGCTGTGGACATCAAGAGCCACAAGATGGTTTTGGGTTGAATGTGATTATCTGCCCATATATGCTTTATTTTGGTCCTCTTTGCTGCTCTCGTTTTTTTTTTTCCCTTGTAAATGGCCCATGTGCATGGAGAAAAGTTTAACTTGTCCAAGCAAAGACTTCATGTTCTCATGATGAATAACAAGGTTACCACATGCCTACGCCTTCTTCACTGTTCGCGTCAGCCATACCCATTTCCTCACTCAAGCTTGCAGGAATCAAGCATCCTCCACCACACCCATTTTCCTCTCATTCATTCTCCATCCCACTCCCTCACTTACATGGAGTCTCACGAGTGCATGCTAACCTTCACTCATTCACATACCCATTAAAACCACTCACCCAAGCCTCCATATCCATACAACCCATACCCATCCTTCATGCTACTCATAACCATGTTCTACCATACCCATGTGTACACCCATTTAACCATACCACCAAACCCGTTTCTCTCTCTAAACCTTCACCTACCTGTGGGATCCTCCCTAAAAAATGTCACGTGGCTCTCTCTCCCTTGCACATGCAAACGGTCCCCTTGCGACGCGCGTCATTAGCTCATTCCATCCGGGGAAGAATTCTGTCCGGCCGACGTTCAACCTTCTCCGGATATCTCACATCCGGAATTCTGTCTGGCCGACATTCCACCTTCTCCGGATATCTCACATCCGAAATTCTGTCTGCCGACGTTCCACCTTCTCCGGATATCTCACATCCGGAATTCTGTCCGGCCGACGTTCCACCTTCTCCGGATATCTCACATCCGGAATTCTGTCCGGCCGACGTTCAACATTTTCTGGATATCTCACATTCGGAGTTCTGTCCGACCGACGTTCCACCTTCTCCGGATATTTCACATCCGGCGCCTGAAGCCGGATGGGAGAGAAGGGCGATTCAACTTCCCCGGTCAGACATGTCCGGATCCTCTGATAGCGCTTACCCGAAGAGCATCCGCAGCCGACAATTCAGATTCCCCGGACAGCTTGGCTCCTCAGACACTCGCGATTCGCCGGATCCATTTCCGCCCACAATCAAAAGGCAAACTCCGATAATATTGACGACCAAGTCTCCTGAACTGTCACTCATCTTTAATGCAAGATAGATTGGGCTTTGGTGGGGGCCCCACGCGCGTGATTTTATGATCGATTGGTGGATTGATTGATTTGATTGTTATATGTGATTGATTTACACTATTCTATGATACACACACAATTATTTTGTGTTTAATTGCTAACATTTGTTTTCATTGAAGTAAACCAGTTCATCACTTAGGTACATTATTTGCCTCTCCTGTTCATTCAATTATTTTGTTTTGAGTGATATTCATTCAGTATCCATGCTCGATTAATTAATTGCCATGATTGCTTCATTTTATTAGTAGAGACCCGTCTTTAGGGACTTAAAGGGGTGTTACGGTCTCTACAGTACCTTCCCGATAAGTAACCTGACCCCCAAACCCGATCTGGTTTTTCGTAGACCAACCTTTTCCAAAACAAGGAGTCACACCTAGGGTTTTCTTTCTTATTTTGTTTACCTCTTTAAAAATAAAAGAAAAATAAGTGACGACTCCAAGTCATTTTCTCAATCAATAAATCAATTTCTCAAAATAAAAATCGAGCTCGCCATCGAGTGGGAAGCGCATGAGCCGAAATGCGGGGTCTACAGTAGGTTTTAGAACAATGGTGCACTCAAAAACACTCTCCTAAGACTCAAATATATTCAAGAAAGGTTTTGGAAGGTTAAACTTATAAACAATGAAGATTTGGAGTCTTTTTTATAAAGGAAAAAAGTCAAACTAGCCGTTAGGGGTTCAATCGGTTGAGGTGGGAGTCAATCGGTTGACTAGCTGTTAGCATTTAATGCTTGGCAGGTGACCATTGGATCTCGATCGGACCTCAATCGGTTGAGGTAGGGGTCAACCGGTTTTTCATCCGATTGAATAACCATTCTGGAAGAGAGAGAATTTTTTTGCACCTCTCGATCGATTGAGCTAAGGGTCGATCGGTTACTGTTCACATCATTGACTGGTTGAACTGGGGGTCGACCTCCTCTTAGACCGGTTGAGTTAGGGGTCGACCGGTTGCTCATCTGGTTCAATCGGTTGAACTTTTTTGGCTCAACAACCAACTTTTTCAACTTAAAACCTTTTAAACAAGTTTGAAAAACATTTGACACAAGATTTTAGTTAAAAACATGAAATCATTCAATTTTAAAATATTTTAAAAAAAATAACTCTTTGATGATTTTGGTGTAAAAGTAAAAAATATATAATACATAAAAATCCTAGTGCACCAATAACCTTACAAAGAGATCTTACGAAACTTGGATCTTAAAAAAATGCTTCTTTTTAGGTATTCTTCTTGTTTATGATTTCTCTTTTAACTTGATTTGTCTTTTTGATTGTCACTTTGGAAATTGTCTTACCTAATCACACTTAAAATATAATCATTAGTTTTAAACTTTATTTTGTTATCATCAAAACTAAGATTAACCAAATCTTTGTTTTACACTATCATGTTTAATACCTATAAAAATTTAAAATATAATTTTTAGGTATGGAAAAATTAGGAATGGATGATAAAATGGGAAAGAGGTAGTGAGTCGAAGAGAAGGGGCAAGACAAAAGGATTAAGCAACAGCAACAATGACACCAAACAAAGAAGAGAGTGGCATTGCAATTAGGTATGGAAATGAGCAGACTACTTTTTAACTTAGGGTGTTATTAATTTAATTTTCCTTCAAGATTTCACTCCACAAATCATAAATTAAGAATGAGATGGTTGCGATTTTTAATTGTAACATTTATGACTATATCTACACCGTGATGTAAATATTTGAGGACATAGTGGATTTTAAAAAAACGTTTTTAATTGTAACATTTAAATAATAAATATTTTTAAGTATTACAAAATTATAAACGATTTGTAAATTTTTTTTTTTTACTATTAGCGCTTTTAAAGAGAATCAGGCTAATGGCTATATTTTTGGCTTAAAAATGAAATGTAAATTAAAGCAAAATGGAAATTGAATGAGATCGAGTGTGAAATGTGGAGGGAGTAAGAAGAGCCTGTCATGTCATGCTTGCATTTTCAAACCAAGACAAATATCTGCAGCCCAAGGCCTTCACACGGATCCCCACCCATGTATGAATGTACAGAAAAAGGCTTCCATTATTGACGTGAATCAGTGAAAACAGCTGTAGCAATTAACAAAGTAGAAAAAGATGCAGACATATGAAACATGATGTGAACTGTGAATGACTACAATACTTATTTGAATGATATGGGTCCCACAACCAATTCTATATTCTTGGACGCCTTTGGTTGGATTTTTTACGAGGGTACCATAGTTTTAAAAAATATTTTTTAGTAGAAAAATTAATTTCAATTTTAAAAAATTTAAAATGGTTATTTTTTAAAATCTTTTTTTCAAAGGATGATTTAAAAAAAATTAGCCCGACATAAAAGTGACCTTCCTACCAGCAATTGATAAGTCTAATCACAAGCTTGTTGCCAAAGAGACACGGGAGTGTCTTATTATATGATCCAGCACCTAGTTGAAAGAGAAGTCCAACTCCATACTTTGGTCATATGAGATGCAGGGGAGGCAGAAACTATCATTGTAGGGGTATTTTTGGGGTAAAACTGGTATTGATGCAGTGAAAATTCTTATACTAACTATATACCATATGCCATTGAGTCGAGAAGTTTAAAGAAAATAAAACTTTAAAGAAAATATTTGCCATGAGAAGTTTCATAAAGGATTGTGACTGGGAAAAAAAACGAAAATAGAACTTTAAAGAAAATATTTGCCATGAAGTTTCGTAACCTCAAACAATAGTGAAAGATTATATAATAGCGTTTGATCATCTTATAGTAAAATGTGATCTTGTTGTACAAGAAGAGGACACTATAGCTCGTTATCTTAGGGGGTTAAGACCGGAAGTTGGCAACATGGTGCAACTGTAACCTTATTGGACTTATGATGTTTGTAGATTTGCCCTTAGAGTGGAAAAACAACAAAAGGAAGAATGTAGGAAAATTTGGTGATTCTTAGTGCAAGATAATTCTTCTAACAATGGGAATGTTTCCATTTCTAAAACTAGCTCAGTTGCAAAGTCCATTCCTTGAATCTCATCAAAAGATAATAGTAAGGTTGGTTTTAAACAACAACCATACCTCTCCAATACCAATTTTTATCAATGCTTCAAGTATCAAGGGTACAAGCATATTGCTTCTAAATGCGCCAGTTGTAAAATTATCATACTAATTGAGGAAGAAAGTGATAAAGAGAGTGAAGGAGATGTCTAAGGTAACTTTGAAACCCCAACAACAAAAGAAGTCATACCAGATCAAGGAGAATATCTTGTAGTTCAAAGAAGTTTAAGGAGGTGTTTATTTTTTATTTTTTCTTAAATCTAAATAGAAGTTAATTTAACTTAATTTTAAATGCAATTTAATAGTATTAAGTATTAAGTTATTTGTTTTTTCACAATGAGAGTAGGGTATGAGGGTTGGGGGTTAGAAGTGTGAATCAACTAACTTTTTAGATTAACAAAAAAGCCACATATTTTAGCTTTTTATATTTAATTAAAAATAATGGTAAAAACATTAAAAGTTAGAAAAAGAAAATTAAAAAAAGAAACAACTAGTCTGAAAGTAAATTGCATTCAACATTAAGTTAAAAAAAAAAAAAAAAAAACACCATCTAAGTGTTCTCCAAGAAGAAGGAACAAATTGGCTGTGGAAAAATATTTTTTTTTTTACACTAAGTGCACTTCCAAGGACAAGGTCTGTAATGTCATCATTGATAAAGGCAACTTTGAGAATTTAGTGTCTATTGAAATGGTGGAGAAATTAGGCTATAAAATGGAAATGATTGAAAGAAAAAAAAAAAAAAAAGAGTAACTGAAAGAAAGAACCATGTTCTTCAAGAAATGGCCTGTGTAATGATCCACATTCATGACAATCTTGCTTACTTTTGGGCTGAGCCATTGGCATTGCTTGTTACAGTGCCAATAGTCTTTCATATGAATTATGGTAAGGAAAGAAGCCTAATTTGAAATATTTCAAGATCTTTGGTAGTAGATGTTATATTCTTAAGGATGGGAAAAAACTAGGAAAATTTGATTCTAAATTTGATTTAGGTATTTTCCTAGGTTATTCTACCATAAGTAAAGCCTATAAGGTTTATAATTTGAATGCCAAAATGATCTAGAAATCATATAATGTGGTTATTGATGACTCTAGGTCCATTCGAGAAAAAAATAATTCATATATTGCCCAGGGTTCTACTAGAGATGTTCTTGAAGTTATCCATGAGATAATGGATGATACTAGAGATATTCTTAAGATCATCCCTGAAAAGGTGGTTGATCCCAAAAGTGACATGAAGGTAGATGAAGATATATGAAATAGTAAAGTGGGAAATAGGAATAAATCCAAGGTACCTAAAAATCACCTTATCTTTAGTGTCATTGAAACCAAGAAAGGTTCCATGGTAATAAGGAGACAATCAAGACTTAACGAGATAGGTTTCATTTGCTACACCTCCGAATTAGAACCTAAGAACATTGAGGAAGCTCTCAAATATGAATCTTAGGCTACCATACTATAGGAAGAACTAAACTCGTTTGTTAGGAATGAAGTGTGGTTTTTAGTACCTAGGCCTAAAGACAAACATGTGATAGGTACCAAATGAATTTTCAAGAACAAGCAAGATGAAAATGGGATAATAGTGAGGAACAAGACTAGACTTGTGGCATAGGATATTCCCAAATAAAGGGAATTGATTATGAGGAAACCTTTGCTCTTATAGCTAGGTTAAAGTCCATTAGATTTTTCTTTGTTATAGCATGCTCATTAAGGAGAAAGTTATACCAAATATATGTAAAGAGTGCCTTTTTGAATTAAATCCTTAGGGAAGAAGTATACGTAGAGCAACCTAAGGGCTTTAAAGATCCTAAATTTCTCAATGATGTGTATAGACTAAAGAAAACCCTCCATGGACTTAAGTGAGCTCTTAGAGCTTAGTATAAGAGACTTACTACTTACCTCTTGAAATATGGTTTTGAGAGAGAGGAGTTTATAGGACTTTATTCATCCATAAGACTAATACTAGACTCCTAGTGGCACAATTTATGTTGATGATATTATTTTAGAGTCACTTTAAATAAACATGCCTTTGGTTTTACTAAGGAGATGAAAAAGAAATTTGAAATGAGCATGATAGGTGAACTCAATTTTTTCGTTGGCTTGTCAATTAGACAACTTAAGAGTGATTCTTTCTTTCTTAATCTAAATATGCAAGGGAGTTATTAAAAAAGTTTGGTTCTGAGTCGGCTAAGCACTTTAGGAAACCTATGAGCACTATCATAAAGCTTTACAATGATAAATATGATAAATATGTTGAGTAAAATCTTTGTAGGAGTATGATATGAAGTCTTTTGTACCTCACTACAAGCCATCCTAATATTTCTTTTAGTGTGGGAGTGTGTGCTAGATACTGGGCTAATCCCAAAGAGTTATATTTAAAATTAGTAAAAAGAATAATCAAATATGTGAATGAGACTTTAGATTATAGCTTGTGGTATCCTTTTGACTCTCCACTTGTTATCATCGATTATTTTGTTGTTGACTAAGCCAAAAATGTAGAGGATAGAAGAAGTACTTTAGGTGCTTCTTTCTTTGTTAGCGACTATTTAGTTGCATGGCTTAGTAAAAAACAAAACTTGGTATTTTTCTCCATTATGGAAGCAAAGTATATTGTAGTAGGAAGTTGTATCCATCTTCTTTGGATGAAGCAAATGTTCAGTGACTATGGCATTGAGTAAGACACCATGAATGCCATGTGTGACAACTTGAGTGCTATAAACATCTCTAATAATCTTGTCTTTCATTCTCAAACTAAATATATTGAAATTCAACATCATTTTATTAAGGATTTTATAGAAGAGAAGGCAATTTCCTTAGAGTTTAAACTCATTGAACATCAATTGGTTGATATCTTTACAAAGCCCTTAGATTATCTTAGGTTTGAGTTTCTAAGGAAATCTTTGGGCATTTGCTTCATTGATTAAGAGCTTGAGATGTGGGCCTAAGGATCAATTTTTTTTAGAATGGTACAATTTTTTAGAATCCTAGGTCCATTTTTAATCAATCTTAGGTTTCATAAGTTCTATGTTAATTTGTGTTTTTTTTTTTAGTATCTACTTAAATATCTTAATATTATGCTATATAAGATCTGATAAATTTCCCTAGAATCTCATAAATCACTTTTTAAGCCATTAAAACAAAGTAAATAAAAACTTTGTATGTTAGAAAATCTTAAAATTTTCTATGGTAAGTGATTAATAGGCCTTCATTGATACAGTAGATTTTAAGTTCTTAAAAGTAAGAAACACCATGCTAGTTTTTAAATTCACATATCATGTTTGACTTAGTCTAAAATTGTTTCCCGAAGTGATCTTTGACATCTTGGCTAAAATTAGTTTAATATTCTTTCCCAGAAAATAATGTCATCACTTGCAAAATTTGGAAACACCCCCACGTGGAAAAAGGCAACCATGGTTGAAAGTATGATTTCTATACCATATATAGTGCTTCTACTATTCAAAATAAAATAAAAATGAGGAAAATGATGAGATCTAATTGAGAGGAAGAAAAAGTTATGCTTTATGAAGATCAATATTTATTGTATTAAATATAAAATGCGCTATCAATGAAAACAAGGTTAACTTAAGTATAAAATTATCAAATGCATATCAAAGAGTAATACAAAGATCAAACAAATATTCATTAAGCATAACAGTCGGCAATTAGAAGAGAAATCTCATATGTAGGGCCCCCACCAAAACCCAATTGATTTTGCATGTATTAATCTCATAAGTTACAGTGTTTTTGGAGTTACGAAAATTCATTCATGCTTATTAAAAATCAAAGAAAGCGAAAAATTATTTTAAAATCAAAGAAAATTTGCCAAAGTGCTTACCTGAAAGAAAAAGTAGCAAGTTTATTTAAGAACGGGATTTTTAGTGACTTAAAACCTAAATGAAGGATGAAAAGTGGTAAAATTAGAAAATATTTGAAAACTGGAGTGAAATTAAAATTACTTGAAAGAAAACTAGAGTTTTGAAAATTGAGATCTTAAAATTTAAATTTATTTGAGGATTAAAGTTTTGAAAATTGGAATTTTGGAAAATTATTTAAGAATTGAAGTTTTGAAAATTAAATTTAAGAATTAGAGTTTTGGGAATTAAATTTGAAAGAGATTGGAGTTTTGAAAATTAATTAAAAATTGGAGTTGAAAATTAAATTTGAGAATTGGAGTTTTGAAAATTATTTGTGAAAGAAATTGGAGTTTTGAAAATTAATTTTAAGAATTGGAGTTTTGAAATTGGAATTTTGGAAGATTATTTGAGAATGGTATTTTAAAAATTAAGCTTGGAAATTTGGAAATTTTGAAAAATTATTTTTAAAAAGTAAATTTGAGAATAGAATTTCAGAAAATTAAATTTTAAAATAAAAAATAGGAATCTCGGAAAATTATTTTGAGAATGGAATTTCGATTGCCTGAATTAGAGTTTCAGCCCTTGGTCCTTCAATTGCCTGAATAACCTCAATGAAAGCATTGCAAGATCCTACATCCATGTGATCCACTTGATCAAACACTTGTGACCTCTCAAATGTGCAGGAACACTTCTCGTACATATCAATAAGTGCGCTATTGACACATTTATCTAACATAAGACCTTGCTTTATCACATAACCATGAATTAGTATCCCCATAACCAGATCCTCCAAGTCTCCAATAGCCGGAAAAACACTAGAAATAGTAACATCTGGTTCGAACATTCTATCAAACACTCTATGAGCATCACTAAACCAACAACAACACCATAAACATTTCTGATATCTTTTCCATCCCCAAAAATTAGTATCACAAGAACGCAAAGAATCATCACGATATAGTTTATTTCTAGGGAGTAAACCTCACCTTCTTTGCTAGGGGCGACGACAAGTGAAAAGGAGAGCGCCACCGGTGATCGTGGGCTTGAGCTTGGGGATGGGTTGTCGACGCGGATCCAAGTGTTGGAGCTGGCATGGTGGTTGGAATATTTGTGCTGCTACTCCCTTCCTCCCGCTTGTAGCTTATTTCGCTCCCCGAAAATTCCCTCACCTCTCTGTTTTTTCCCCACTTCTCTTCGGTCTCCCGCTCTCTCTTTGGTCTTCCTTTTTCTCTATGTATTCTCTTTTTTCTGTCGACCCTTGCCGCCTTTCTTGCAACTCCCAAAATCCAGACTCCCTCTCTGTTTTCCACTCTCTCTCTTATCTTCTTATTTTTTCAGCTGCTCCCTATCTTTTCTCTGTTTCTCTTATCCCGCAAGCCTCCACCTACTCCTTGCTACCGCCATGGCAAGTCACGTCTTTGCCACACGTCCATGCAGCTTTATACTTGAAGAAACCGGCCCCCACTTCTGGAAATGAAATGCTCAGCTGACTCCAGGTGTGGGAGAAAAAAAACTCTGGCTCCCAGAGGGGTTTACAATATCATTTAAGAAAAAAATTGATTTTGTAAAATTAAAGTACCATATAAATAAATAAATTATTAATAATTAATTAACTTATTGATATTATTTATAAAACCTTTATATAACATATGCATAGAAAATTGAATTAAACATAGAGCATGATAAATTTAAATAAAAAATAAAATCATTTTATTTTTAAAAATTCTTATTATCATGAGATGGTAGGAGATGTACTTAAAATAAAACAAAATTTAAATTTTAGAACATAATAAAAAAATAAGAACATATATATTTTTTTAGTTTTTTCCATTTGTTAAATAAAAAGCAATTTTCATTCTAAACAATTTCCCAAAAAACCAAACAATTATTATAAAATTAATATCTTTCAAGAAATATAATTTAAATGCAACTTCGGACAAAACATTAAATAAAGTATGAATAATTATAATTAATCAAAACATACAAAATAAAATATAAAATTACAAAACTTACATAATTGATACAAATAAAAAGTTCATAACTTTGTTTTTCGAAAAATATTATGAACTTTGTTTTTATAAAAATATTACATTTATTTTGATGTTAATAACAAAATAACACATAATATTTAAAAACAAAAAACAAAAATAAAGGAGAAATGAGGTCCAAATTAAAAAGGATGTATATGTATAATTTATATGCGATAAATAATATATAGGATTGTATTTTTATTTTTTTTAAATGTTAAAATAAAGATAATATAAAGGTAATTTGATTGTTATTTTAAAATAATGGTAGTTTAATATTTCAAGAAAACTCGTAACGAAAAATAAAAAATAGGGGAGACAACTAACCATAGTTGTGTTTCATGAACATGTATCTCAAATGGGGTTGTTGGGAACCTAGGTCACATTAAGTTAGTGGGAGCCATTTTTTGTATTGTAATATTATGCTATTATTGGAAAGATTGCTATTATTGTATATTTTCTTTAAATCAAACAATGAAACATATATGATTGCTTTTTGATTATTTGTTTTGATGAAATTCTATAGGACATTGATTTATGATTATATATATGTTGTGATGTTTGATTATGTAGTTCAAGTGGGAGAATTGTTGGAATTTTTTATATGTTGACTTTCATATGCCATAAATCAATATTATTTTATTTTTGTATCGTGGTCCATAATGGAACTGGACACATATTATTGCTTGATTTTTTATGGGCTCACCCTAATTCACTTGACTGCTTATTAAGTCAAGTGGTCTAAATAATGTGTGTAATATGATATATATATATATATATATATATATATATATATATATATATATATATATATATATATATAAAAGTGCAAAGGAAGACTTCTTCTTCTTGGAATGGAAAAAAGAGATGCACTGTAGGGCTCATTGAATATGGATTTTCATATCATCATGAACCGAGCATTTTCTTGATCACAAGTGGAGCACAAAAATGACTTTCTATTCATTTATTACCGTTTAATGCATATTTTAATGTCCACATCTTTTCATGTCGTTTAAAATTTCATCAACGATATGATATGCCATCGGGGAAATTGTTGTTTTCTTGGACTTCAACAATAACCTGCGCCTTCTTGTCCGCTTCCCTGCTTAGCAGATACCGTGACTTGAGATTAGGACACCACCCATTGAAACAGCTCTTGGTTCTTTTCTTTTCATCTTCCATGAATATCTTTGCCTCCCCTGTCTTCTTGTCTGCCCGAGTCAGCCAGTCTTGAACAATAGGTCTGATTTCATCCCCTCTTCTAACAGCTTCATCAACAGTAATCTGAAGGTCATCCTTTCCAAGCCCCAACTCCTGAACCTTCTTGTTGAGATCATCCATGTGGCGGCGGTAGCAAAACAGATAACTAAGCTGGCGTCGAATTGGAGCAACCAAGTACTCTGAAACTTTTGCAGCAACGGCAATAATGATCTCTGTCATTTTGTCTCTGTTGGATTTATTTTTTTATTTTTTGGTGTGTATGTGGTTTTGTTGGGAAAACAGAAGGGAAATGATGAAAAAAACAGAAACAAATGAAAGCAGGAGCAAAAGGAAACTAAAATAAGAGAGTGGAAGAAATGGAAGGAGCAGAGTATTTGTTCCAAGCAGAGAGTTGGTGTGACAAAACGAGAACAAAGGAAGTTGGTGTTTTGCAAGCAGATCCTGATGTGAGGCCGAATGTGAAGACAGGGAATTTGGTTTTGTTGGAAAACAGATGGGAACTGAGAAAATAAGAGGAAATTAAGAAGAGGGTGGAGGAAATGAAAGGAGCAGAGTTTGGGTTCCAAACAGAGAGAGGGTGAAGGAATCAGAGGTGAATGAGAGCCAAGTTAGGAATGGATGATAAAATGGGAAAGAGGTAGTGACTCGAAGAGATGGGGAAAGCCAAAAGCAACAGCAACAATGACACCAAACAAAGAAGAGAGTGGTATTGCAATTAGGCATGGGAAGGAGCAGACTACTTTTTAACTTGGGGTGTTATAATTGAGAAAGCAGAATTTTTCATCTTTCACCCTTGGATTATTCCTCACATGGATTACTTTTATCATCGTGGAAAGTGGAAAACAGGCTTTAATGGCTTATAATACGAGGCTGCTGTGGCTGCCAGTTCCTTTTCCAGAATCGTATCTCTATGGACCATTCCATCGTCTGCCACTATTCACACGCCTTCGGCTACTAATAATTTTACTATACGTGCTTTATACATACAAGTCACCCTTGACTTATTCTTAGTTACCAAACCAACAATATATGAGTCCCACCTATAAGGATAAAAAATAAAAAATGATTATATTGTTCTTATTTTTTATTTAATTAACAAACATATTTTACTTTTGATTTTTTAAAATAAAAATAAAATTATAAGCACCAAATATATTTAATATTTACAAAAACTAAAGATATAATTGACAAAACCTTTATAGTTTTTGTTTTGAAAAATTATAGAAATAAAAGTGCATTCAAACTATACCCTGTCTATTAATTCTATTTAATTTTATTAGTTTGTATCCAATTTATTGAAAAAAAAAATTGTCACATATAATATAGTTAAGTGGTTAAGTTACCTTATTTATGTAGAAGGAGCTATAAACGTGAATATTAATTTGCCACACAAAATGGCCCAACGAACATGATATTAACTCAATCCCATGCAAAGTCCCTGTCATAGCTTGGATTACACGAATCCCCTACTATTATTCTTATTGTGGGACCCATGTATATTCAGGGCGATATTCACGTCAATCAGTGAAAAGTGAAAACAGCTGTAGCAATGAAGAAAGTAGAAAAAGATGGAGACATTTATGAAACATGATGTGACCTCTGAATGGAAGATGGATGTGGGTGTCTTTTCCCCATTCAAATGACGTGCATGCGGCTCCCACAACCCATTCAATATTCAGACGCCTTTAGCAACAAAAACTATTTCCCTCTTGTTGTCTTTAATGACCACAAAATTACTTAAGCATAATTCATTATACATGTTTTAAAAAATATATATGAATAAATGTATAAGCTTTCTATTTTTTATTTTAAAAATAAAAAATAAAAATAATATTATCATTTATAAAATATAAGATATGTTAATACTCTGAGAGTCTAAAATATTGTGAGGTTAAAATATTTTGAGAGTTGGATTCCTTAAGTGAGATATTATCTATTGTAAAACTCTTGTATATTAATGGGTCCAAATTTGGAGGTTTTGGACCTTTTGGCTAATAAAATTATTAGCTTTTAACATCTTAAATGGGTACAAATGTAATCATTTATGATTTATTATGCAGATTTCAAAAAATATATGTGAATTAATTGAAACAAGTTATTTAAATTTATTAGAACCAAAAAGCTTATCAAGGGGAAAAGAAAAAATAGTGGAGATTTTGCGTATCCTATCATTGACGCCAAAATAAAATTGAGAGTATTTTTAAATATTAGCACTATCATACATTCCATTCCATGAATGTACACATTAATAGAAAATAATAATTTTGACTTATTATTTAATCAAACTTATTTATAGTATTATGTGTATAAAAAAATATGTTAATTTAAGATTTTTTTTTTGTTGTATTTTTTAATAATTAAAATATTTTATATAATTTCAAAACTCATGTGGTTAATATAAAAATCATGGAAGTTTTTTATTTTTTTTTAAGAAACAATTTTCAATACGATTAAAATTATAGATTCCTCGACACTTTTACAATTATCCTTCTTTTAAGAATTTTTTTTTTCTCAATTTTCTATAGAAGTTAAAAACCCCTTTCCAGAATCAAATCTCAATAAGCCATTATTTTAATACATTCTCGTTGACGATTTGCCGATGACACACCATTAAAACTAAATAACGATATTTGATTGAATACTTACATTTTATCTCTAATATACATTATCAATTTAGATATATAACATATTTTATATTGTGCTAATATTTAATTTTTTCAAAGACTAAAAATTGAAGTAAAAAATATGTATTTTATCGCAATTTTAATATTTTTAAGGAAAAATATATTACATAAAAAGATATCAAGTCTCTTTTATTTTTAATATTAATTAGACATCTCTTCACAATTTATTTCTCATATTTTTTTTAAAATTTAATTTTAAAAATAAATTTATAATTCATGTTTTGATAACCCATTTTTTACATTTTTATTTTTAAAATTTATTAACAAAAAGTAAAAGTTAAAGATGTAGCATGTGTTTGATTTCTATTTTAAAAAAATAAAATTAAAATGCAAAATTATCACCCAAGTCACCCTCGACTTATTCTTATTTACCAAACCAATAATATATATTATTCCACTTCTAAGAATAAAAAATATGATCCATAAAAAAAAATGATTATATTATTTTTCCCTTTTTATTTAATTAACAAACATATTTTAATTTTTATTTTTTAAAATAAAAACAAATTATAAGCACCAAATATATTTAATACTTACGAAAAACCAAAATTATAATTGACAAATCGAGTATATTTTTTGTTTTGAAAAATTGTAGAAATAGAAGTGTATGATACCCTGTCTATTAATTCTATTTAATTTTATTAATTTGTATTAAATTTATGAAAATTGAAGCTATCAATTTAATATGACTATAATATAATAATTCAAGAATTTTAGCAAAAAAAGTAATGTTGTTCAATTTAGAAGTGGATGCATTCCCAAACTTGAAATATCATTAGTACTACCAGTACTTAAGACTATGTTTGGTTCTCAGAAAATTTGAGGGAAAATGTAAGGGAAAGAAAATACAAAGGAAAAATAGAAGGAAAGAAAAAGTGAAGGAAAATAAAAAATGGATTAAAAGTTGATAAGTTATTTTTATTTTTTACTTCAAACTCATTTTATTTATTTTAACTCATTAATATAAATATTAAATAATTTTAAAATACATAGGTTTTTAATTATTTTTAATTATATTTTATTTTCTTTTATATTTTTCATAGGACAACCAAACATGAAAAAATCATTTTCCTTTACATTTTTTTTCTTTTCTTAGTATTTTCCGGGAACCAACCATAACCTAAAAGTAAAGCAAAATATGAGATTTTGTGAAGATATAATGGTAGATGAGTGGTATTTTTGGATGGATATAAGATTTAAATGGACATTATGTTTGACCCTACCTCAGATTCTTAGAATGTAAATAGTGGGGAAAAAAAGGGTTAAATTATGTAAAATTTATACCACTTTCCTCATTTTCATAGTGGATGAAATTTCAACCATAATTCATTTGAGAATAATTTTAACTAGGTCTTCACAGTGGATGAAACCTCGATCATAATTCATTTGAAAATGATTTTGGTTAAAAATATATTTAGAGCACGTATAATAATAATTTTAGGAAAAAAATAATTTTAAAAATATTTAAATAATAAAAAAAATTAAGTGTTAAAAATATTATAAACGAATTCATAGAATCATTGTTGTTGTAGTATATGGCTCATATTTGTTGTGGGCGAACAATAGGTTGGGGGTGATTCAGGGATATTTTTGGAATTTTCATTCCTAAGGGTTAATATAAATACCCTTTTATGTAATCCTAATTTTAACATAATGAAAATCATCTTTTTCCTTATTCCCATGGATATAGACAATTTGCCGAACCACGTTAAATCTCCGTGTTTTTCTTTCTTGTTTTTCTAATTACTTTTCACCATAAATCGTTGTATGAATTTCAATAATTGGTATTTGAGTGAGGTTGGGATCAATGTCTGGGATTTCTTCTACGAAGTTCAACGTGGTCAAGTTCGATGGATCTGGGAATTTCGGCCTATGGCAGAGGAGGATTAAGGATCTGTTAGTGTAGCAAGGTGTGGTGAAAGCGTTATATGGAAAGCAACCAGAAGAAATAAACGATATGAATTGGAAGGATTTAGAAGCGAAGGTTGCGACAACGATTAGACTTTGTTTAACTGATGACGTGATGTACCATGTCATGGATGAGGAATCACCAACGACAATCTGGTTGAAATTGGAAAGTCGGTATATGTCCAAGTCGTTGACGAACAAGTTGTATCTTAAGCAGAAACTGTATGGTCTTAAGATGACAGAGAGTTTAGATCTAAGCCAACATATCAACGTGTTCAATCAGATCATTAATGATTTGAAGCGAATTGATGTGAAGTTCAAAGACGAAGACAAGACATTGATGTTATTGAATTCCCTTCCTGTTTCTTCTATGTATGAAAATCTGGTTACAACTCTGATGTGGGGGAAAGAAACTCTTGATTTGGAGGAGATCATGAGCGTTCTTTTAAGATTTAATAAGAGTAAGAAAGCCAATGATGAGAGTTCTTAGGGTGAAGGGCTTGTGGCAAAGAGTAATCAGGAATGTGGGAGAAATAAGTTCTGGAGTGAATCGAGTAATAATAAATCTCTATCTAAATCCAGGAAGAGAAATGACATATAATGTTACAAGTGCGGAAAAAAGGGGCACATGAAATGAGATTGTCCAGAGAAAAAGAAAGGGGGCTCAATATCAGAAAATAAAGAGGGTTCATCAAAGTCTGCGAATGTATTGGCAGAAGAAGACTCAAAGAGTGGTGATGGTGATATGCTGTCAGTTTCATCCAACTCAGATCATCTTAGAGATTCTTGAATCCTGAACTCAGCATGCTCTTATCATATGGCACCCAATAAATATTAGTTTAACACATATAGGTCAATAAATTCTAGTTTTGTTCTGATGGGTAATGACGCTTCATGTAAAGTTGCTGGAATAGGGAATATCAAAATTAAAATGTTTGATGGTGTTGTTAGAACGTTGTGTGATGTTAGACATGTACCCGATTTAAGGAAGAATCTAATTTTTTTGGGGACTTTAGACTATAACGAGTTTAGTTATAAGTCTACAAGTGGAGTAATGAAGTTGAGCAAAGGTGCTATGACTATGATGAAATGGCAGAAACTAGTAGGAAACATTTATAAACTGTTGGGTACCACAATTGTAAGTGAAGTTGCAACCACAGAGTTTGAGTCAGACAATACGGTTTTGTAGCATATGCGGCTAGGGCATATGGGTGAGCGTGGGATAATGGTGCTTCATAAGAGAAATCTATTGAAGGGCATCAAAACATGTAAACTTGATTTCTGCAAATATTGTGTTTTTGGAAAACATAATAAAGTGCAATTCAAGACAACCACACACAAGACAGAGGGTTTTTTTTTACTATGTTCATACAGACGTTTGGGGACTAGTGAGGGTAGCATCTTTGGGAGAAAGTATGTATTATGTGAGTTTTATTGACGATTACTCATGAAAGGTTTGGGTGTACTTCATGCGACACAAGTCAGAAACGTTTGCCAAGTTTAAGTTATGGAAAGTTGAAGTAGAATACCAGATAAGGAGAAAGATAAAATATATCGAGTCAGATAATGGTACTGAGTATATGGATTCAAAGTTCACGAAATTGTGTGAGCAACATGGGATTAAGAGACACTTCACAGTACGTAAGACACCACAACAGAATGGTATAGTAGAAAGGATGAACAAAACAATAGCTGAAAGAGCTCGATGTCATAGATTGAATGCAAGCCTTGAAAAGAAATTTTGGGCAGAAGTAGTTAACATGGCATGTTACTTATCAATAGGTCACCCAGAGCAGCATTAGATGGGAAAGTAGTAGAGTAGGTATGAACAAGCAGTCTGATAGATTACTCTGGTTTGAGACTATTTGGGTGCCCAACCTCTGTGCACATTCCTAATGAGGAGATATCAAAGCTTGATGTGAAGTCTAGATAGTGTATATTTCTGGGGTATCAAAAAGGGGTGAAAGGCTTCAAGCTCTAGGATCCAAAGGCAAACAAGGTGGTGATCAGTAGAGATGTGGTTTTTGATGAGAAACCCATGTTATAATATACTCAGAAATGAGAGAAATAGGAACCAAAAAGTTGCAGCAGTAATGAGCAGCTGATACAGGTGGAATTAGAGACTCATGATATAGAGGATCATGCTCGGTATGCAGGGAAGTCTAGTTCAGAAGATCAACAACATCACAGTATAGCCATGGATAGACCTAGACGCATTATTAAGCCACCTATTAGGAATGGTTTTGAAGATTTGGTTTCTTATGCATTGATTACTAGTAGTGGGGATCCTACTACTTTTCAAAAGGCAATACACAATCAAGAGAAAAGTAGATAGATGGGTGTTATGGTGGAGGAGATTCAGTCTTTGCATAAGAACCATACATGGGATTTGGTGGAGCTTTCAAAGGGGAAGAGAACAATAGGATGCAAATGGGTGTACAAGAAGAAAGAAGCAGTTTCAGAAAAAAAGAGTAAAAAGTTCAAAACTCGTTTAGTAGCAAAAGGTTACTCACAGAGGAAAGAGGTTAACTATGATGAGATCTTCTCTCCTGTGGTTAGACACACTTCCATCAGGATAGTGTTGGGTTTGGTAGCACATTTTGACATGCAGTTGGAGCAAATGGATGTAAAGACAACTTTTCTTCATGGTGATTTGGAGGAGTTGGTCTATATGGTACAACCAGAAGGATTTATTCAACTTGGACAAGAACACTTGGTCTGTAAATTGAGGAAATCACTTTATGGGTTGAAGCAGTCTCCAAGGCAGTGGTACAAGCATTTTGACTCTTACATGATCAGGATTGGCTACAAGAGATGTGAGTATGATTGTTGTGTTTATGTAAAGAGCCTAGATGATGATTCATCATTTATTTTTCTATTACTTTATGTGGATGACATGTTAATTGCTTCAAAGAGTATGGTTGAGGTCAATAAACTAAAGTCCTTGTTGAGTAAGGAGTTTGACATTAAGGACTTAGGTGCAGCCAAGAAGATTCTTAGAATGGAGATTCACAGGGATAAAGTTTCAGGGAGATAATGGTTATCTCAGTATAGCTATGTCAAAAGAGTATTAGAGAGGTTCAACATGGATGATGAAAAACCAGTAAGTACACATTTGGCAAATCATTTTAGGTTATCTACTAATCAATGTCCAAAGACAGATGATGAAGTGAAAGACATGTTAAAGGTTTCATATGCAAGTGCAGTGGGATGTTTGATATATGCTATGGTTTGTACAAGACTAGATTTGGCGCATGCTATTAGTGTGGTGAGCAAGCTTCTATCAAATCCGGGAAGAATGCATTGGGATGCAGTCAAGTGGATTTTTAGATACTTAAGGGGTACTATAGACTATGACATTATGTTCAACAAACAACAAAGTGATCCTTCAGTTAGAGGATATGTTGATGCAGACTATGTAGGAGACTTGGATGACAGAAGGTCTACCACAAGTTATGTATTCACTCTTGGTGGAGGATCTATTTGTTGGAAGTCTATGATACAATCTTTAGTTGCACTATCTACTACTGAGTCAGGATATATGGTAATAGCTGAGGCTGCAAAGGAATCACTATGGCTTACAAGTTTGGTTAAGGAGTTGGGTATTCAGCAAGGTGGAGTTCAATTATATTGTGACAGTCAGAGTGCTATTTATTTAGCAAAGAACTAGGTGTATCATGCAAGGACCAAACACATAGATGAAAGGTTTCACTAGATCAGGGAATTGGTTTCTTCTGGTGAACTGTTACTTGAGAAGGTTCACACCTCTGAGAACGCAGCAGACATGTTGACAAAGCTTGTTACCATAGAAAAGTTCAAGCATTGCTTGAACTTGATTAATGTCTCCAATTGCTAAATGGGAGATACCCCCGACCTATTGTCCTAGGTGGAGTTATAAGCTATATTTCTTGTGTCTTAAGGGGGCAGTGAATATTCGCTAAAGTGGAGATTGTTGTAGTATGTGGCTCATATTGGGGCGAATGATAGGTTAGGGGTGTGGGGGGCAACGCCCCCCGTAGTATGGTTCAAGGGTATTTTTAGAATTTCATTCCTAAGGTTTAGTATAAATACCCTTATATGTAACCTTAATTTGATACATAGTGAAAATCCTCTTCCCTGTTCCCTTGGACATAAACAATTAGCCGAACCACGTTAAATCTGCGTGTTCTTCTTTCTTGTTTTTCTAATTACTTTTCACCTAAATCGTTGCATGAATTTCAACAATTATTAAACAAACTCTTAGTTAATACAATACTTTTGTTAATAATTTTTTTATTATAAATGGTTTTAAAGAGAATCATACTAATGATTACATTTTTGGTTTAAAAATGAATATGTAAATTAAAGCAAAATAGAAATTAAATGAGATTTGTTGTCACCTCGCGTTCCTGGAGATCCACGTTGCTGCCAGATGGATGGACACGCGATTCTCAACACACAGAAGGGTTCTTGATTCAGCGATTACACCTGCAAAAAGGCGTCCGGACAGGGTGTCCGGACGCACCCTCCGATGGTTTTGTTAGCCATGGCAAGAAGGAAGAAGATACAAGTCAGTTGGCCTTTTGCTCAATCTCAAGAAGTTACCAGGCGATCCCTTCTTCTTCGTGTGAAGACTTACTTATACAGCTTTAGGGGTACTGTTCCTCTCATTAATGGTGAAGAGATGTTTTATGTTGTCATAATGGCATTAAGTAGCAGCAGAGACATCATCCCCCTACAATCGGCTGTCAGGAACCATAGTAGGTGATGCGACTGTCAGAGATTGTGGTAGGTGATCATGTAGAGTGATCGTGGGAAGTGACTTGCTGTCACTTCAGCTTGTCTTCTCACTTTGCAGGTGACAAGCTGTGGGCCATGGCTGTTTGTTGTGATTGCGTGTAAGACTCACTTTACTTTAATTGACCATCCAGACGATTTATATCCGGATGGCTCATGCTGATTATCCGGATGTGTTGTGGAGATTGCCCGGATGCGTACGCTCTGCCAGCGTCGTTTGCTCTTCCTTGGGTAGGAGAAGCTGAAACGTCGTTTGCCTTTCGTTGAGGCAGTCCGGATAGGATAACTACACTATGCGTATCCTTAGGGGAATCCGGATGGTGATGGTCCGGTTGATAATTCGTGCCATGCGTCGCCATGAGCTGTGTGCCACGTGTTCTCCAAGGGGAGGGGGTCCCTACATTGCCCCCCTTTTTAATTTGCCTATTTTGGCCAGAAAATAGGCGGGTTAAAAAATAATTGGCTTTTTGAAATTTGAAGAAGTTTCTTCGTCTGGTTGGGCCACGTGGCGAGTGGGGGTGCGGAAGCCGAAAAAGGCTTTTTATGACGAGCCGCCGACCCTGCGCATCCCAAGCAACATGTCCTTTTAATGATAGCATAGATGTTGATTTGGCTTTCCGAGGGGCCGTTCTGCTATAAATAGGGCACTGTATCTCCTTTTGTATTTTTTCACTGCATTTCCCTGATAGCCTTTGTTGCTCTTGCTTACTGTTAATTCCTTTGCTTTTCCTGGGTATAAACTTCGAAAGCCCTTTGTACCGGTGTTTTTGTATCGCGGCTCTATTTGTTTGCTGCTGGTGACTTTGTACCGAGACAGCAAACGTTCTTCATCTTCAGAGCCTCATTTGGTACGTACTTTTTGCTACTATCACTTCTTTGGGTGTGTTTGCTGTTTCTTCGAACTTGGTTTTTGGTTTGCTTTGGGTATTGTTTTTGAACGAGTCGCTTGCGATTATTGCTGAATGTCTGGCGTTTTGTTGGTGTTGGGGGGGGGGGGGGTTTGAGGGGTTTTTCTGACTGCTTGGTTTGAACCGTTGCATTGCTTTTGTATGTAGATTTTGGTTTGGTTTTGTGGTAAGGAATGGCTCCAAAAAAGGCTGTTTCATCTGCCCGGGTAAGTAAGGCTAGCGAAAAGGCGATAGAGAATTTAGACGTGAAGGAGTTCCGGGAGCGATTCTGTATCCCCAATGGCGTATTTATAGAATTGGTGAACGAGGTTGCGACTATACCAACTGAGAATGGCAAAGAAAACGTTATCCTCTTCACAAAGGAACAATTCAACGCGGGGCTCCGGTTCCCTCTGCCGGCATTGTTCAAGGAATTCCTCCATTTCTCTCAGATTCCACCCATGCTCATTCATCCCAACACCGTCCGGGTGTTGATGGGGTGCAGCGTCATCAACATGCTGTACAACCTCAACCTTACACTACTAGAGGTGTTCTTTGTTTATTCGCTGAAGAAGGCAAACACGGATATCTTCAGTTTGTCCGCACACCTGCCCTTCCTTCACATGGTGACGGAGCTGCCAGATTCGACAAAGGGAGGTGCGAAGGGGTTGGTGGCGGTCCGGGGTGGTTGGGCAGGAATATCAGATCATCCGTCGAGGCCCTTTTCCCCAAATTATACTATGGACTTTCCGGGTAGGTTAACTTTGCGACTTTTGCCCGGATTCTATTTTGTTGACTTTTGTTGACTTTTCCGGATGATATTCTGATCTTTTGATACTGTCAATGCAGGTCTGGAATTGAGGGGCCACCTTGTGGATTGGGTGGAAAAGGCATCCTTCGCTTGTGTTTGCAAATTATACGAAATAAATTCCAAGGAGAGGTCCTGCAAGACATTGCTTACCGCGCGGAACTTGGTGGCGGTTGTCCAAGAGTCCTAGGAGTATGTTGTCAACATTCTCCCTAGGAAAATACGAAGGGAGGAGGTAGTGCCTGGGGAGCATTATATTGTGAAGGAGCTCCCCCTCTACCAAGAGGCTAAAGAGGCCGATGCTGCAAAACGGCGAAAGCTCCTGGAGGATCGGGATAAAAAAAAGAATGAAGGCACTATCCGGAAGGCTCCCGGACAGAAGCGGGGTCCGGACTCTCCTCCCAAGGGAACTCCAGCAAAAAGGAGGAAGCTGGTAAAGAAGCATGGGAAGGACGTGAGGGAGCCCACTCCTCCCAAGGAGTTTCCTGCTCCACAAATTATTTATGAGGGGGACGTAATGATAGAGGAGCCCATAAATGCTGCTCTACATTCTCTCTCAAGCGACTCCGGACGCGTCCCGGGGTTGAATAATTCGGGCACTTCCTTGGCCGCGATTGCGCGTTTGGCTGTCGTGGCTGAGGAAGCTGCCTCTATCAACCGCCCGGGCAACCTTAATCCGGATGCTGATGCAGCTGAAACCACCCCGTTGGGGGAAACGGGGGCGGAAAGCCAAAGTCAGCCCTTCGAAGACCCGGATCGCTTGGCCATAGTCCTGGTGAAAGGGCCTCCTTCAAAGAAGCCGCGTTCAACGCGCGATCTACGGTCCGGACTACTTGGGCGGCTTCAAGAGCGGCAGCAAGAGATTGAAGTTAGCTGCGCCTCTGCCCATGACCCTCATCCGGATGGAGGCGAGGTGGAGATGGCAACTGAGACTTCAACCGTCCCAGCAATAATTCCGGCTGAAGATGCATCCGGACGCTCCCATTCGGTCGAAGTTGTGGAGGTGCCAAGTCCGGGACAAGAGTCAGCTTCTGCTTCTTCATCCGAGGAGGAATCTGCTGACGATGTAGCTCCTGCTAGTCCTTTCAGCTATGCGGAGTTGGAAGCTAAGCTGAACCAGGCTACTCCGGACTGGGGAGTAATGAAGCCCTCTACTAAGATGTTCGATATGGTGGAAATGGTATACAACTGTCTTGTGTTTTTTGTGCTGCACTGATGTGTTCATTTGTAGTATGATTTATGTCTTTGCTTTTTTTGTTTGTGTGTCAGCTGATGAGGGGTCTCCGCAGCACGGCCCAACAACACGATCGCTTTATTGAACTGCTGCAGACTGCTGATTATATGAAGACCTTCGCCTCTCGGCACCAAGTAATTGAAAATGAGCTGCGTCTGAGTTTGGAGAAGGCTGAGGCCAGCCAATCCACTCTGAGAGAGGAAAATGAGGCCCTCCGGGTGGACTTGGCTGAGGCGAAGAGTCAAGAAGAAGTAACCGCGGGCCGTCTTCATGAGGCGGAGGGCGAGGCGGCCCGGCTGAGGGATGAGGTGAATCGACTCCGGACAGAAGTTTCGAACGAAAAGAAACAGAAGGAAGATTTGCAGCTGCGTTTGGATGCGCAAAAAGAAGAACTTGAACGGGAGTTTGCTGTGGAAAGGGAGGAACTTGCAGCAGATTATCAGCAACAAGTGGATGACACGTTTATCTTTGGGTACCGATGCTGCATGAAGAAGAATGGGATCAAGCGCGATACCCCTTCCATTCCTCCGGGTGAAGAAAAGAAGCTCCATGAGAAGCCCGCTCCCCAATAGTTTATCTCTCTTTGCAAATTCTTTGCTGTAATTTTTCCTTCTGTATTTTGTGGTCCGGATGCCTTTTTGTATTTATACTTATCCATATCAATGAAAACATAATTTTTCTCATTTTGCACTTGTGTCTAACTTTATTGATAGTATTGTTTTAAATTGGACACATTCCATGGTCTAAGTAACGGAGTTCCATCTAGCTTTTGTAAATGATAGGCTCCATTCTCATTTGCCTTAGACACTATATAGGGTCCTTCCCAATTGGCTTGGAACTTTCCTGCACCTACTTCAGCAGTATTTTCAAAAAACTTTTCTAAGTACTAGCGTACCATTTTTGAAGTTTCTGGGTTTGACTTTTCGGTTGTAATGCGCTGATGCCCTTTGCTGATAATCTGCCATCCGGATGGCTGCGCTTTCTCTGACTTCGTCCGCCCAGTCCAAATTTCTTCCCAATTCTGTGTTTGCATCACTTTGCTTTGCTGCGTCAGTCCGGATAGTAGGAAGGCCTATTTCAGTGGGAATGACTGCATCCATTCCATATGCGAGGGCAAAAGGAGTGTTTCCCGTTGGTCGCCCGGGTGTGGTTCGATAGGCCCACAGAACGCCGGGCAGTTCCTCCACCCATTTCCCTTTGGCCTGTTCAAGTCTTTTCTTTAAGGCATTGATAAGGGTCTTGTTTGTGGCTTCTACCTGCCCGTTACTTTGAGGATAGCGTGGTGTAGAGTATGAATTCCGGATGTTCAGCTCCGAACAGAAATTTCTGAATGCAATGCTGTCAAATTGTGGACCATTGTCAGCTATGATAATTTGGGGAATTCCAAAACGGCAAACAATGTTCTTCCACACGAACTTGGTGACATCTTTGTCTTTGATGCTTGCATATGCTTCAGCTTCTACCCATTTACTGAAGTAATCAGTGGCAACAAGAAGGAATTTCTTCTGGGCAGGTGCTGCTGGGAGAGGTCCCACTATGTCCATGCCCCATTGCGCGAAAGGCCATGGGCCTGAGACTGATTTCAATGCTGTTGATGGCATATGTGGAATGGGAGCGTATTTTTGACATTTATCACATTTCCGGACGTATGCTGCCGCGTATTTCTTCATTGTTGGCCAATAGTACCCTTGTGAATGAGCCCTATGTACTAGAGATCGTCCTCCCGTATGATTTCCGCATATCCCCTCGTGTAGTTCTGCTAATACGTACTGGGCCTCTGAATTCCCTAAGCACCGAAGATAAGGTCCTGTAAAGGATCGCTTGTACAGGTGCCCCCCAATCAGGGTGAAACGTGCAGCCTGCACCCGGATTTTGTGCGCCTGTTTAGGATCTTCGGGTAGGGTTCCTGTCCGGAGATACTCCGTGATGTCATGCGTCCATTCTCGATCATTTGTTTGACCTGCCTCAATGGTGTTGCAAATGGATTTTTCTGCAACAGAGGGACTGGCTTGCACATGTATAGGTAATAGAATGGCTTCTTTGATGGGTAGGGAGGCAGCTATGCCGGCCAAGGCGTCAGCGCGCCCATTGTCAGCTCGCTTGATTTTTTCAATTGTCCATTCAGTGAATTGCTGTAAGGTGCTTCTTACTTTAGCCAAGTATCGCGCCATGCGTGCGTCTTTAGCCTCATATTCCTTCTGGACGTGCCTTACCACAAGTTGTGAGTCGCTGTAGATCCGGATTTTTGAGACGGATAGAGCAAGGGCGAGGTCTAATCCGGACAGGATGGCTTCATATTCTGCTTCATTGTTAGATGCAAAGAATCCCAGCCGGATGGCTTGCTCCAGGTGCTCCCCAGTTGGGGACTGTAGTACGAGCCCAACTCCAGAGCCTGATGAGCGTGAGGCTCCATCAACTTGCAGAGTCCACCACTCTTGTTCCTTTGACTCATGGTGTTGATTGGGTCTTCGTGAATATTCTAGCACAAAGTCAGCCATTACTTGGCCTTTCTTGGATAACCTGGGTTGGAATTCGATTCCAAATTCGCTCAATTCAATGGCCCATTGTAGCATTCGCCCGGTTAAATCTGGTTTATGTAAAATGCTTCGAAGTGGTTGGTCGGTCAAAACAATCACTGGGTGTGCTTGAAAATAGGGGCGGAGCTTTTGGGCAGCACTTCGAAGAGCTAAGGCTGTTAGCTCCATTTTTGAATACCTGGTTTCTACATCTGCCAATGCCCTGCTAACATAGTAGACAGGTTTCTGCTCTTTTGGTGAAGGACAGCGGAATAGGACGGCGCTGATTGCCCATTCTGAGACAGCCAGATACATGTATAGCTTCTCCTCTGGGATGGGGCTGCTTAAGATAGGTGGCTGTATAAGACAATGCTTAATTTTCTCAAAAGCACTTTGACAGCTGTCCGTCCATCCTTGTGGGCCAGCTTTCCGTATTGCCAAGAAGAAGGGTCGTAATTCATCAGTAAAGCGGGCTATAAAACGTCCTAACGCGACAAGCTTGCCTGTGAGGCGTTGTAGCTCCTTCTTGTTCCTGGGTGGAGGTGTCTCTATGACTGCCTTGACTTGATCCGGGCTGACTTCTATGCCTCTCTGGCTGACCATAAATCCTAGGAACTTGCCAGCACTTACACCAAAGGCGCATTTAGAAGGGTTTAGTTTCATGCCATACCTTCTTAGAAGGTGGAAAACTTTTTGCAAATGAAGAACGTGCTCCTCCCGATTTTTGCTTTTGACTACGATGTCGTCAATATATACTTCTACTGTGTGGCCTATCAATGGTTTGAAAATTGTGGTCATCAGCCTTTGATAAGTGGCCCCAGCATTTTTGAGTCCGAATGGCATGACCTTGTAGCAATAAAGGCCGTGTGGTGTTATGAATGCTGTTTTTTCTTGGTCGCCCGGGTTCATGGGAATTTGGTGGTATCCGGAGAAGGCATCCAAGAAAGAGGAGCATCCCTTGCCCGGAAGTTGAATCCACAATCTGATCATATTCACGGCAAGGGAAAACTGTCTTTGGACATGCGTTGTTAAGATTGGTGTAATCGGACACAAACTCCCATTTTCCTTCTTTTTTTGGTACCACCACCACGTTTGCTAACCAGTCTGGATAGATACTTCTCTGATGAATCCGGCTTCGAGCAACTTGTCCATTCATCCCGGATGATTTTTGTCTATCCGGGTGAAGCGTCTAATCTTCTGCCGACGGGTCGGGCAGCTGAAAAGACGTTTAGCTTGTGAGAGGCTATTGAGGGGTGGATTCCCTTCATATCCGAATGTGTCCATGCAAAAGTGCCATGTTGCTTCGAAGGATATTTTGCATGCTTTGAGTTTCTTTTTGTGTCATGAGGGAGCTGATGTTCGTGAGATGCCCATTTCTCTTCTGAGATTTGGATTGTTTGTAAGGGATCTGCTGCGGGGGATCCTGTCCGCCGGACCCAAGAGGCGAGGGGGAGGGCAGGGCGGGCGGCAGGGGGAGATGCAGCCGCCGGCGAGGGCCCGCCGCGCGGGCGAGGACAGCAGGGGCGGCGGCCAACGGCGGCAGAGAGCAGGGGGGCCTGCGGGGGGAGCGAACGGAACCAGGAGGAGAGGGAAGAAGGGCGGGAGGAGGGGAGCCAGGGCGGCCCCAAGAGTGAGAGGAAGGGGACAACGCGGGGACCAACGAGAAGGGACAGGGAGGGGCGGGGCCAGCGCGACCGAGGAGAGAGCGCCCAAGAAGGGGGGCGAGCACCCGGGAAGCCCGACAAGAGAGCGGCCGGGGAGGGCAAGGCCGGCGAGACGAGGCCAAGCAGGACCAACGGACGGACGCGGGAGGAGCGGCAGCGGAACGGCGGGGCGACAAGAGACGGCGTTCTACAGCGAGAAGACCCGAGCGCGAAGGATGAGGAGAATGGCGGCCCGATGGGGGGATAGGCGGGGTTTGAGCCACTGGGGAAAAAGAGGTCCGTCGAGGGACAAGCCTGCGCCAGGCAGACCGGGCCGAAGGAGGGAGCGGGCGCGGACGGGGAGCTGCGGCCCGCAAACAGACCGCAGGCCGTGGCGATCGGGAGGCAGAGGCGGCGAGCGGAGGGCCCCCGGGAGAGAGTCGGGAACTCCGGGGGCGGCGGGGCCGAGGCCGCAGAGGGGACTAGTGGGAGGCGGCCCGCCGCGATGAGCGAGCGAAGGAGGGGAAGGCAGTGGAGAAGGCGGGCGACAGAGAACGAGGGAGCGACACGTCTCTCTGTTGCCTCTTTTTCTAGGGGCGGGGGAAGTGCACACGGCGGGCGCGAGCGCGGAGGATGGGGCCGTCGTGCGTAGGTGGGCAGGGCCACGAATGTCGGACAACCCGGAGCATGGAAGAGGGTGCGCATGAGTGACACGGGAGAAGGTTTTTTTTTGTGTTGAGAGTTCTGTCCTTATTCTGTGTTGCGACTTTGTCCCTATGTCCTGTCTCGCCGGTTTTTTGCGTACTGGTTCCTGGGCCGGAGCGGGTTTCCGGCAGGCCGGGGCACCGCGAGAAATAGCGCGCCGGCCACCATAATACGGGCGGTATGGCGGCAACGGACGGCAGGTTTGCAGCAGGAAGAGGGGGGGGCGCGCGAACAAGCGGCCAGCGGGACAGGAGGCTGCGGGGCCAAGGAGGCAAAAAGGGATGCCCGGCAGAGCTGCGCGGGAAGAGGCGGGGGACTGGCTATCCCAGGCGGCAATGGGCCGCGAGCTTGCAGACACGCGGGTCCAAAGCGCGTCAACGATAGCCCGGAGAGAGCGGGAGTGCGTCAGTGGAGAGGCGTGAGGGGCGGAGAGGCGAGAGGGCGAGCGGTAGCACAAGAGAGGGGCCGCACGAAAGCGGCAACAGGGCCTCGGAAGCGTATCCGATTACAGAGGGATGAGGAGCGAGGGAAAC
Source organism: Vitis amurensis (assembly GCA_037355405.1). Taxonomy (NCBI): domain Eukaryota; kingdom Viridiplantae; phylum Streptophyta; class Magnoliopsida; order Vitales; family Vitaceae; genus Vitis; species Vitis amurensis. The sequence continues at coordinate 99,062 of JBAPGN010000261.1, read as the reverse complement.
CAGGAAGAGGGTCCGCCCGCAGAGTTGCGGGCATGCGAAGACGGACAGAACAAGTCAGCAGGGCCAAGAGCTAGCGGCAAGAAGCGGGCAGACGGGCAGGAGAGGAGCGAAAGAGCGGGGGCCAGCGGTTGAGGGGGAAAGGGTTTTTGACGATGGGTAGCCCCTGTGGCGTCGGAAGGAGATAGGAGTAGCAAAAGGCGGGGAGGATGTCAGCTCAGTGCCGGCTTGTAAGGTAGCCATCTGTGGGTTGCTTGCGTGGGGGGATGTGGCGTCTCTCAGTTGGGGCTGCGCCTACGGGGTGGGATGTGTGTTAAGCGTTGGCCGCTAGGATCAGGTGTTGGACACAGTGGGCACGAGGCGTAGGGACGTGCTTGTTTTTCTGCTTGGTGTTGTAGCGCGGTATAGTTCTAGCTCGTCTGTCCAATGGTTGTTTGGTGTTTTTGCTGTGGTGTGTCCTTGTTTGTGTGTTCTGCCTTTGTGGCGTCGGTGGTGTTCCGTATGCGTTGTGCTGCAGGTAAGGGACTATATCGTGATTTTTATGGCTGTGCCCTGTCTGTGGGGCGAGATATGTGTAGGTTGAATCGTGCGCGCGCGAGCGTATCGCTGATTTTTGGCCTTTGTTATGGGGTTGTTTGATGGGGTTGTGCTTTAGATTTCCGTGGTGTGTGTGTGCCCTTTTTGTGGTGTGTTTATTTATATTTAATTTGAAAATATATTTAATATAAGTTTTTTTTATTTTTTTCCTGTTGTCGCTGACGCTTTTTAGTTTTTTTTTTTTTTTTAGTATCTGTATGTCTGGCGCGGCGTGCCGCGAGGTCTGGCCACTCGGTCCCGCTTTTGGAACTTTGCTGTGTACGACGAGATGTGCGTTACGTGAGGTTTAGCCGGAAGGTCGGTAACATCTTTATGCTGTGGCTTGTTTTTTTCGTCGTGAATGTCTGTGCGGTGCTGCATGTGGATGAGAGCTTGGCAGTGGGGGTGTCGTTTTCGGGCTCTATATCTGGTGCGCTCGGCGATTTGTTGTTTTTGCGCTTCTTTATTTTCTCGTAAGTCTGTCTGTCCTCCCTCTGCTTACCTGTTTGTGTTATGGCTTGTTGTTGTAAGGAGGCCAGTGGGCGAGGATCTTGGAATTTCCTATTTAAGAAAGTAGCGCTATACTAATTATCGTCCCTACTAGTCTGCGCCAAGTTGGCACCTCGCTGTGCCCGGTGAGAGTCACTGTGCGTTCCATAGGGGTTTAGAGCTATCGTCGTATTTCTTGTCTATTTATCTATCATCTATTGTTAGTATGTTTTTTGTTTGGATCGTGATTTCATTCTTATTTTTTTTGTATCATCTCTGCTATATATTATATGTTTCGGTCCGTTATCTAGTTTGTTTTCCGATCGCACCCTTCTTGTTTATTTTATATCATGTGCTATAGATTATTGTAAGGATATATGATACGTAAGCATTGTGTTCTCTTGTCTGTTTTTGTCTCGTGAATTGTCGAGAGAGGTGACCGAGGGGCGAGTCCGGTGGGGTGGGTGTCTGTCTCGTGGTTTGTGGCTTTTTGAGATAATGTGTACTGGTAGTGACAGCGTTTAGGTACTTTCCTCTGCATTAATGGTGAAGATGATGGTTATGGTGGTGCATGGAGAACTTGGCGGGAGTTAGAAGCATCAGAGACATCATCCCCTGACAAGGGTGTCTGGGCTGTCTGAGGTAACGCATGAGTAGGTGATTGCGTGTGTACTTTCTCAAGATTGTGTAGGGGGTGGGGGTGGGGGGCGTGGGGGGCGTGGGGTGTGGTGTGTGGGGGGGAGTGATCATGTTGGGGTTGGGTGTGGGAGATATCGTGGAAGTGACTTGCTGTCACTTCAGCTTGTCTTCTCACTCTGCAGGTGACAAGCTGTGGGCCATGGCTGTTTGTTGTGATTGCGTGTAAGACTCACTTTACTTTAATTGACCATCCAGACGATTTATATCCGGATGGCTCATGCTGATTATCCGGATGTGTTGTGGAGATTGCCCGGATGCGTACGCTCTGCCAGCGTCGTTTGCTCTTCCTTGGGTAGGAGAAGCTGAAACGTCGTTTGCCTTTCGTTGAGGCAGTCCGGATAGGATAACTACACCATGCGTATCCTTAGGGGAATCCGGATGGTGATGGTCCGGTTGATAATTCGTGCCATGCGTCGCCATGAGCTGTGTGCCACGTGTTCTCCAAGGGGAGGGGTCCCTACAAGATTGAGTGTGAAATGTAAACAAATTAACAAGACCAAGTCATGTTATCTTCAACCTTGGATTCCATTCCACGAACCCCCTGCTATTATTATTATTACGGCTTCCATTATTATCATCGATTAGTGAAAACAACTGTAGCAATGAAGAAACTAGAAAAAGATGGAGGCATTTATGAAACATGATGTGAATTTTGAATGGAAACCAGGTGTTGACGGGCTTACAATTTGAGGGTGGTATCATGTGGCTGCTTTTTCCATATTCAAATCACCTGCATGTGCCTCCCACAACCCATTCAATATTCAGACCCCTTTGCCCTGACCACGAAATTACTTAATCATAATTCATTATATGTGTTTTAATATATATATATATATATATATATATATATATATGAATTAAAAATAAAAAATTTAAATGGTATTGTCTTTTGTATGATATATTAGAACTTTTTAGATGTTTATATTAAAAAGATAAAATTTTTTTTACAAAATTGAAATATTAAAAAAAAATAAAGATAATTTTTAAGATATAAAGTAAATATAAATTCCATTATTACCCTCGATAAGTGAAGCAATTATAGCACTGAAGAAAATAGAGAAGAAGACATAGACATATGAAATCACACTCAGCGATTCTAAATTCCTTGGTTTGCCATTCCACACCTGCATTTGACTCCCACAACACATTAAGTTTCGGTCTTCTTTGACTGCTAAATTATTTACATTTGTCATTGATCATATGTTAATAGTCTCAAAGTCTAAATAATTATGAGGTTCAAATACTTGAGTTGGATTCCTTATATGAGATATTATCCATTGTGGAACCCATGTCCACTAAGGATGAGCTTCCGTTGGTGCTAACTTTAATTGATGAAAGTAGCTACACAAATAAAGAAAATAAATAATAATTTTAACTTATTATTTAATCAAACTTATTTGTAGTATTATGTCTATAAAAAATATATTAATTTAGGATTTTTTTTTGTTGTGTTTTTAAATTTTTTTAATATTAAAAAGTTTTAAATAATTTCAAAATTCATGTTTGATAACCTACTAAAACTAATTATCTTTAAATTTGATAATAAGAATAAAAGATGAAAGTATAAAAAAAAAAAATTCATTTCTAAATTTTTTAAAATAAAAAATCATCAACCATAACTTACTTGCAATTTATTTATTTATTTTTATCAAACCAACAAGGTTTCATACTTATAGATTGATGAAAAAATTCTTCAAAAATCATAAGGAATAATCATAACATATTTTCTTTATTTTTTATTTCATAATAATAAAAGAATATTTTTATTCTACAACCAGAAACAAAATTGGTACTATAATGGCAAATAGTCATAAAAATTAGAAATACAATTGAAAAATAATTTATTTTTCAGTTTTTAAAAATAGTAAAAACAAAATTGTACATTGTTGACACGTTAATTAATCATTTTATTTTATTAATTTATGTTATATTATTAAGATATAATTAATTATTAATGTATAATTTTAATAGAGTAGTTAAAAATTAGAAATATTAATTCTTTTCTCAATCACCACCAAATAGAAGTATTACCAATTTTGTGTTAATGGACAAAAATGAACATTTCGTGCACTTATTCCATCATTTTGTGTACAGTAATTATTTTTATACTACAGCAAATATAGGTGTAAACCCCTTGCTGGCTACCCCGGAAGCCAGCAAAGCCGGACTTTTCTCAATAGTACGGTAATTTAAAAAAGTTATGCTTAAATTATTGTAGTAGAAGAAATTATTACAAATATATGGTAGTTTTTGCCACCTAGGAGAGAGGAGAGAGGGTGAACGAATAAATTTTTTTAAAATCAAAATCATCTTTTCAAATTTCAAAAGGCGAAATTGTCTTTTCAAATAAGGGAACTCGTCTCTTGAAGAGACGAGTTCCATGAAAAAATATATATATATATATTTTAAAAAATTCCTTATTTATTAAAAAAAACTCCTTAAAGGAACTCGTCTATTCAAGAGACGAATTCCATGAAAAAATATATATATATTTTTTATAAAAAAAATTCCCAAATTAAAAAAAATAAATAAATAACAATTCCTCAAGGGAACTCGTCTCTTGAAGAGACGAGTTCCCATGGAAAAAAAAATTTTAAAAAAAATTCCCAAATTATTAAAAAAAAAAAAAAAAATTCCTCAAGGGAACTCGTCTCTTCAAGAGACGAGTTCCCATGGAAAAAAAAATATTTTTTTTTTAAAAAAAAGAATTTCCTTAAGGGAACTGGTCTCTTCAAGAGACGAGTTCCCATGGAAAAAAAAATATTTTTTAAAAAAAAAATTCCCAAATTAAAAAAAATAATAATAATAAAGGAATTTCCTCAAGGGAATTTTTTTTTAAAAAAAATTCCCAAATTAAAAAAAAAAAATTTGTCTCTTCAAAAAAATTCCCAAATTATTTTTTTTATAATTTGGGATTTAAAAAAAAAATTTAAAAATATTAAATTTTTTTTTTAAGGAGACTATTTCCCCTTTGAAATTTTTTTTATTTTATAATTTGGGATTTTTTTTAAAAAAATATTAATTTTTTTAATGGAAACTCGTCTTTTCAAGAGACGATTTCCCTTTTGGATTTTTTTTTTTTTACATTTGGGATTTTTTTTTAAAAATATATTAATTTTTTTTCATGTGAACTCGTTTCTTCAAGAGAAGAGTTACCTTGATCATTTTTTTTTAATTTGGGAATTTTTTTAAAAAAATATATATTTTTTTCATGGGAACTCGTCTCTTGAAGAAGAGACGAGTTCCCTTAAGGAATTGTTTTTTTTAAAAAAATAATTTGAGAATTTTTTTTTAAAAATATATATATTTTTTTTCATGAAACTCGTCTCTTGAAGAGACGAGTTCCCTTGAGGAATTTTTTTTTTTTTTTTTAATTTGGGAATTTTTTTTTAAAAAAAATATATATTTTTTTCCATGGGAACTCGTCTCTTGATATATATATATATTCATGGAACTCGTCTCTTCAAGAGACGAGTTCCCTTGAGTAAATGAGGAATTTTTTTAAAATATATATATATATATATATATTTTTCATTTAAGAGACGAGTTTCATTTGTTCGAAAAAACGATTTCGTTTTTTGAAATTTGAAAAAATGATTTTGGTTTTAAAAAAATTTATCCGTTCACTCTCTCTCCTCTCTCTTATCTCCTCTCTCCTAGATGATAAAAACTACCATATATTTATAATAACTTTTTCTACTATAATAATTTAAACATAACTTTTTTAAATTACCCTACTATTAAGAAAAGTCCCAGCAAAGCCATCTTCATTTTGATTCTTTGGAGAAGTGGGGCAGCTTCTAGAAAGCATCATGCATGAGACACGTGGTCGTGTAGCTGACGATCACCATGTGGTGGTTAGGACGGCGACCTGCCGAGAGGAGGAACAGCAAGGCAGGTGCGGGCTTTTCGGGGGAGCAAATTTTGGGAGGGAGAAGATATCTTTTGGAAAAAGCTACACTAAGGAGAGATATTCTAGCAGAGAGAGGGGCAGCAACTGGAGCTGGAGGGGAGTCCCGGCTGCTGGTTTTTTTATTTATTTATTTTGATCTGTCAATCGGACCTAGCAGTTAGAGGCAAAGCATCAACAAACTATGGTGGATGAGCGTTTTATACAACAAATCCAGGAAGTGTACCTCCTGCCTCAAACTCTAGACTTTCACCTCTTCCTCCTGAACCTGCAGGTTTCAGCTACGATGGTGGTGCAACAATTGATATTCCTCTTGACACAGCAGGATCAAATTATCAGGATTTAAAAAAGGAAAGAGAGGGCAGGTGGAGATTTTTTGGGAGAGGGGCGTTCCAAAGAGGAGGAGGCTGAGGAGAAGCGGGAAATCCATTTTACCACCATTTTTCTGATTCCAGGTATGACTTCAATCCACTTTGCGCTTCCCGTTATGAACTGTTCTTTTCTGTTCTCATTGTTCATGGTTCATGACGCTTGAAGACTACATGCATTTCTCTGTTCTGGAATAAAGATCCATCGCTGCTTTTGTATTTTTTTTTGGAGATCATGTTTCTTTTATATTTTCTCTCTTATATACATGCTCAGTTTTTCTTCACCCTCCCCTTTGTTTCTAGTATTTTTTTTGATTGGAGTAATTCTAAGGGAGCTCAGATGATGAGGACGATGGTCATTGGTATATGAACTGTTAAATAAATCTTCACAGCCTCACCTTTCTCTCATTTTTTCTCTCGTTTTCTCTCCACTCAAACATCCTTTCCTGTGGTTCTCTTCCTCTCCTTTCTTTATTTCTTTTATTTCTTTCTTCTTCTTTCCTTCTCTCTCCGTCTCCATGGAAAGCCTCTCACCTGCTCAAACACTTCTGCCAACACTAGTATAAAGTCGACTGCTCAAAAAGGACAAGGCTCTAGCAGCTTCGGGACCTTGCCCTCCAGACCAAACGCCCTCCATTAGACGTTGCTGAACCTGTGGTTTGCAAGCTAGAAGACGATCCAAACTGCAAGGTCGACAAAAGTTCGGTGCTGGCCACCAATGGCGCGGTGGAAATGGATGCATTCATCAGGATGGAGACACGCCGAAGCATAGGGGCTGCTGTAGGCAAGACCGTCGTCGCCGGAGCAACCAACAAGTGCGCCATTATCGACGGTGGGAGCACGTGCAGCGGCGGGCGCGTGGTTAAGCCGAAGGGTCCCTACGGCTGCACCTAGCTGGTGCACTCGCCTGCAAAGAAACCAACTGTCATGATAGCCTAGAGATTGCTAGATCTCTATACGTTTCTTGAATGCAATGTTGGTGAGGAAAGGTGGTAGTGCTACATGGGAGGTGCCTGTGGCAGCTAATGGGCTTGAAGGGTTGGGTGATTTTGCTAGTGGATTTGGGCTTGTGATGAAGCCCAAGCCCAAGTGTGTGGATAAAAAAAAATTAAAAAAAAAAGAAAAGGAGGGAGAAGAAAGCCTCATGTTTTGTTCACATGTTAAAGCTGGCCCGTTTGGTTGAAACTTTCCAACTCCCAATGTCCAAGCCCAATTTACAAAAATTCAACTTTCAAATAATGCTTCAAAATTTCGGCCTTTAAAATTAAATTTTTAGTCCTGAAAATTTCAATATTCGCATTAATTTATTTAATTATTATTATTTATCTATTTATTTTAAAAATCCATTTTAAACAATTCTTTAAAAATTTCGACTTTCGAATTTAATTTCTAATTCCAAAAATTTCAACATTCACATTAATTTATTTAATCATTATTATTTATCTATTTATTTTAAAAATTCATTTTAAACAATTCTTTAAAATTTCGACTTTCGAATTTAATTTCTTATTCCAAGAATTCCAATATTCGTATTAATTTATTTAATCATTATTATTTATTTATTTATTTTTTAAAATTCCTTTTTAAACAATATCTTAAAAATTCCGATTTTCGAATTTAATTTTTTTTCCAAATATTCCAATATTCGCACTAATTTATTTAATCATTATTATTTATTTATTTATTTTAAAATTCCATTTTAAACAATTCTTTAAAAATTCCGACTTTCAAATTTAATTTCTTATTCCAAAAATTTCAATGTTCACATTAATTTATTTAATCATTATTATTTATTTATTCATTTAAGGTTCTATTTTAAACAATTCTTTAAAAATTCAAACTTTTGAATTTAATTTCTTATTCCAAAATTTTCAATGTTCACATTAATTTACTTAATCATTATTATCTTATTTATTTTAAGATTCCATTTTAAACAATTCGTTAAAACTTTTGATTTCCTAATCGAATTTCCAACTCCAAAAATTCTAACATTCACATTAATTTCTAACCCCAAAAATCCCAGTATTTGCATTAATTTATTTAGTCATTATTATTTATTTATTTATTTTAAGATTCCATTTTAAACAATTCGTTAAAACTTCCAATTTCCTAATCTAATTTCCAACTCCAAAAATTCTAACATTCACATTAATTTATAATTCCAAAAATTCTAATATTCGCATTAATTTATTTAGTCATTATTATTTATTTATTTATTTTAAAATTCAATTTTAAACAATTCTCTAAAACTCTCGATTTTCGAATACAATTTCTAATTTCTAGGACTCTTTTTTTTTTTTTACATTTATTTACTCAACCATTATTATTTTCGTTGTTGTTACCGTCATTTTATTTATTTGTTTATTCCATCTTTAAATAATTTTCAAAATTTTTGATTTTTTTCAAAATTTAATTTCTAACATTCTAGTTCCTAAATTTAATTTTCAAAATCCCAATATGCCTCAAATTTACTTTCTAAAATTCCACTTTTTAAATTTAATTCCCAATACTCAAATTTTCAAATAATTCTCAAGACTTCAATTTTCTAATAAATTTCAAAAATCTTGCTTTCTTTCAAGCTATTTTTATTCCACTCTGATTTTCAAGTAACCTTTTATTCCTCTCGACTTCACATAAGCAAGAATGATAAATTTTTCATAATTCTAAAATAATGGAATTTGTGAGATTGATTAATGTAAAAATAAATCAAGCTTTGGTGAGGGGTCCCATATACGTGATTTTATGATTGATTGATTGATTGATTTGATTATCATGCGTGATTGATTTATTCTGTTCCTCAATATGCATATAACCATTCTATGTTCGTTCACTAACCCCATTTATGATAGCACATTGCGGCCCATGGTCCAGGTACGTATTCACTCATTTTGATCATTCCTTATAGATATTCTGATTCTCATATATGCATGATTGATATGAGTATCCATCAATTTTCTTGTTGATTGCCGCATCAGTTTCATTTTATTAGTAGAGACCCGACTTTAGGGATTTAGAGGAGTGCTACGGTTCATACCGTACCTTCCCAATAAGTAACCTGACTCTCGAGCTTAATCCGGTTTTTCACAGACTACCTTTTTTCCAAAACAGGGAGTCACACTTAGGGTTTTCTTTCTTATTTTGTTTACCTTTTTAAAAATAAAACAAAAATAAGTGGCGATTTCAAGTCATTTATAATCAATAAATTATTTTTCAAATAAAAATCGAGCTCGCCTTCGAGTGGGAAACGCATGAGTCGAAATACAGGGTCCACAATAGGGTTTTGCCAAAAATTAAGTTGTGATTAAAAAAATAGTATTTGTGGTAAAAAAAAAAAATTGTTTGTGACAACTTTGTTGCTATAAATCTGCGTGCAATTATTTTTAAGCATAAAATTTAATTTTATAACCAAATAAATAATTTTTTTCACACAAAAAAAAAAAAGAAGAATTGTGACAAATTACGGTTTTTCAACACAATAAGAGCATTGATAATTTTAACAATTGATTTTCCAATTCTCAAATTGTGGATAATTGAAACTAGATTTCAATTCTTCATGAATCTCAATTTTTAATAATTTGTACCATTTAATAATTGAGCTGATTGTGATGTTGGCATTGCATGAACTTCATGGTTTAGGGATTCATATTCTTAATAAAATATCTCATTTTTATAATATATTTTTATTATAAAATTGAGTAAATAAAATAAAAAATAATTAAAAATGTGATAAAATTAAAAATATAAACATAAAATATTTATTTTCATTATCAATTTATCAAGTTTTTAAAAATATTTCCCTTTCCTCTTTTCTTGATCAGAATGTGACTCTTTCTATATCTAATTGATTTCTTAAGAAGATTAAACAAATGTGAAATATAGCTAGTGGTAAAAAATACAAGCTCATTAATAGTCAAAACATTAAAATTTAAAAGTAAAATTATTTTATAGTCTCCGGTTTAAATATATCATTTGTTTGTACACATCTTTTTAATATCTTTAGTTTTTTTTCTCATAATCTATTATCTTAATTTGAGTTCTTTGGTTAACTTCTTTCTTTTATTATTTTTTAATTTAATTTTTTAATATTAATGTTTTTATTGGTTTTCTTTCAATGTTAATCAATTTAAAAAGTTGTACTTTATGAAATAGTGATAATGCGTTATATAAATTATCCTAGTAAAAGATTTAAATTATAATCCTATTAAATTTTAATTTGTTTGTAATATAAAAAAGAATCTAAATAGAGAAAAAGATGTTGAAGAAAGAAAAGATAAACAAAAGATACTAATTAATAGAGTGGTGAATTTTTATATTTTCAGGTGAGAATTTAATATTTTGTTTTTAAGTTATTGATTTTAATATTAATATTAATTTTTATTTAACAATAACTAATATAATTTTTATTTAATTTTATAATGGAAAGAGATAAGAAGATGTATTTTCGTAAGAAATATTAGATGGTTAAAGTATTTGAGTATCAAATTATTATGTGTTATTTCAGGATTAGGGACGTCAATTTTTTGGTTGAATGACTTTACTTTCATAATAAAGTTGTTTTGAACTTGAGTTTTAAAATAGCAAACATGAAAGTAGGTTCATGAATTTTTCACTCAATGCATGCAAATTATGGCTTACAAGTAGGATAGTACATGGTATCCCTCTAACATAATGGTAGTACCAAATCATTCCTAAATTTGAGAACATGATTTACAATGCTAAAGCTCGATAATAATTATGGTGTCATCTAAAGCCTAAACCATTTGATGATCAAATTGACATCTTGTTAGTCTTATTTATTTATTTATTTTTCAAGTAGGCTTTTGATTGCCCTTGAAAGGCTTGGAGGTTGCCTTAAAATGTTGTCACTGGATTTCATAATTAGAGATCATAATTGAGTAAATTGCAAGTGAACTTGATTTTCCTAACAATCAATAACCAACCAAACATAAGTAGATCAATTGTTGCACAATGAACATACAAGTGAAAAAGTCATGTTATCTAAGGTTGATTATCCAAGAACATTCTAACCCATTAGACTCATTTTAAAGTGGTGTTTGTTTTTTGGTTGAATAGAAAAAGCTAAATATTTTGGCTTTTTCTATTCAGCTAAAAGTAACATGTTAACATCATCCAACATAGATAAAATGAACTTGTTATCAATAAGTTTAGTTTAATTATATTGGATGATGTCATCGGGTTACTTTTAGCTGAATAAAGAAAACCAAATATTTTGACTTTTTCCATTCAGCCAAAAAACAAACACCACATAATAAATGAAGAGATTTCTACTCTAATGATTATCCTCATAAGACATTCTTGAATATATTTGATTAAACTCATATGTCAAGCCAAACTCTGAACATCCTATTAAAATGATATTATGAACATCCCATCAAATGATATTATAAACATCCTATCAAATGATGTTATGAATCCTTTATTTACTATTGGATTTTATTTAATGAATTTTCACGGTGTCATATTTCACTTTTGAAAGCAATATTTCATAATTTAAGACATGATTAAAAATTTACTCAAACAATATACATAAATTTAGCAAATAACAAAGATTCCTTTATCATATGTATTTTATAATTTATGAAATGTCAATTCACGCAATACAAGAAGTCGAATACTTATAAATTATAACTTTCATCATTGTGCAAGACCACACGCTTAACAAACCATTTTATTAGGGATATAATAATTAACAGAACAAAATGCGTATCAAAATCTAGCATGTGTTTGAATAAATAAACTCTATCAAATGAAGGAAATGATTGAAGGAAACATCATTGACAATTTCTGAAACATCATTAATAATTTCTCCTTCAAAGGCTGCATCTGTACTTCACCTCAAATGGAGCAGAACATAAAGTAAATCTAGTGTACCTAAAAAAATGATAAGAACAAAAGAAAATGATACCATTTAAATATAAATAACGTAAAAATTAGCAATAGTATTTATAGAATATATTATGAAGAACCAAAACATATTCTTACTTCTGGATAAAAAGAATGGATTCCACCTCCATCCTATTAATATTTAATATTTTTTAAAATTAAAATTTCTTTAATCATGTTTTTCAATTCCTTTATATTTGATTTATTAATTTGTATATTATTTGAAAACAATTTTCTTTTATTAATTTAAGAAATTTATTATTACATGTTAATAGTAAACATACAAAATATTTTTCTTTGTTTGATATTCATCAAAGTTATACTTATCATAAATTTATATTATATCATTTGCATACTATACTAATTTGAATTAGCAAAGGTTTTTTTCATTATAAAAGGTGTATTATTTAGTTAAATTAGATGAAAATAAAGGAAGTTAATTATTATGAATGTAAAAGGATAGAATATTTACAGTTTTTGTTATCTATTAAAAATAAATCCTATAATTTTTTTTAATGAGGGTGATTTGACGGTATTTTGAAATAATGATAGTTAATCTCTTATATGAAATATATTTAAAATTAAATTTTAAATTAATTTAATAATTTGTTATTAAAAATTAATATAATCTTCATACTTTTTTTTTTTTTTTTTTATAGAATATTTCTATCAATAATTCAAAAAAAAAATAGTGTAAGAAGAAATAAAAAGTATGGGAAAGAAATATAAAAAGTATGAGAAAAAAACTAACCTTCTTATAAAAGAGTACTACATCTTCCGTAGGTCTTCCATACTACAATCACTGATATGTAGTTCTTGAAGGTTTTGAATATTCATGAGTGTCATAAGAGAGGAAATATGTTTCATCCTATCATTCCCGTCCTCCATCCATCTCAGCCTAGGCAACTTCTTCAATTTCAAGGTTTCTAACTTTGAGAAGATCTCAACATTTCCATCATTTTCTTGAAGAATATTCACATGCTCTAGGAGTTCACAATCTTGCACATCTATCTCTTTTAAATTCTGGAAGTTGTGTATCAAATGAGTTGGGACAAGATTGAGTAGACATGGACATTCATACACCCTTAAGATCTGTAGATTGGAGAAGGATTCAAATGGAAGTTGATGATGCCATATATCCTTCAACTTGGGCAGATATTTGAGTGTCAACTCCTCTAACTTAGGGAATGAAACCTATAACATAATACATGACATCATCAATTGGAAAGTTATAATAAATATAAATATATTTCTTAAATATAATTCATCAACTTGAGATTATTCGCATGTTTATTTTAATTATATTTATAGAAAGAAATGAAAGGATAAGGGATTCTCATGCTGATGCCACAAATTATTTTTACTCATATAAATAATTTCTTATTTTAAATCATAAACATTCTTTTATTTTTCTCTCATTAATAAATTCTTTTGAATGTCTTTTTAAAATTTCCTTTTTCTTTTAAAAATTTTGATGATTTCACTCTTAAATTTATTTTGTATTTATTCCTATTAACTTGACTTTTTTTTCTTATTTAAAGTAAAATTATACTTATAGTTTTTCCTTAGTTAAATACTCATTCCTATTAATATTTAATGTGTTTAAAATTAAAATTTCTTTTAACCTTATTAGTTTTGCAACTCCTTCATGTTTTATATATTATTTGTTATTTTTTTATATTATTTTAAATGAAATGTTCAAATAATTTTAACATGGTGGAGTTTGGAAAGTGCATGTGGGCCCACCCTAGTTTTTCTTTTGACTTATATCAATATAAAGTGGTGCAAAAAAAAAAAAAAAACAAATGAAATCAGCTAATAAGCTTTAACATACCTTATGACTGAAAAATGAGTCTTCTGACCTTGCATTTGTACTCAAAGATGTGGAAGATGTTGTTTCTAACTCGGAACTAAAGTTGATGAGCTGTGGTAGATCATAGAGAATCAAGGATCGCAATTTTGGGAATAGTTGCAAGTTGGTCCCACCATGTCCATCTTCTTGTATTTCTGATTCCCTTTTATATGCGATTATTTGTTGCATGGCAACACAATATTCTATTGTCATTTCTTCAAGTTGGGGAAGGCCTCTAGCCGTGGAAAGCAGAAAGAGAAATTTCAATTTAGGACATGAATACACATTTAGAGTTTTTAAGTTACCAAAAGATTCTTTTGGAATTGGGCCATGCCATACTTCTTTCAAGTTTTCCAAATTCTGAAGAATCAATGACTCCAATAGAGGAAAGGCACCATGTTGCAAAAACTGTTGATTCTTTGAATCAATGATGTATTGAATCTTAGGACTACGATAAACTGTGAGATGCTTTAGTTCAAGGAAACTCTCCCTATCTGATGGGTGAAGAACATATTTAGTACCACTTAATTTGTAGAACTGTAGTTCTTCACTTCTCTCCAACAACTTGCTCATTCCATCCCCCAAATGTAAGCTTCTATTGACTTCATAGAGATTCAATGCTCTTTTGGTTCTCAACCGGCCCGAAACACCTATAAATATCCCATATCTTGTCAAGTTCTCAAATAGAATGTCTTTTGGTAGCAACTTGGCATTTGGTATATCTATCTCTAAAGTTGTCAAATGAGACAAATGATTTAGCTCGGATAAGCAAGCATTGCTTTCACCTTCAACCGCCCATTGAGTAAAGCTAGATTTCATGTACAAACATTCTAATCGAGACAAACTTGATAAGATATTTTGTGGAATTACTTCAAGCTCCTTGCAATCATTCAAATCCAACAGCCTTAGATTGGTCAATTGCACCATTTCATTAGGCAATTGTTGGATTGTAGAACCCATCAAGCTAAGAACTTCTAGTTTCGTTAGCTTTCCAATTAGAGCAATGTCTTCCAACTTGCACCCATCTAGACGCAATGTTTGGAGATTTGTAAGGGAATCAAGTGATGAAGGTAGCACTGTAAAACGCATTTTGGACAAATCTAATACTTTGAGTTTTTTCATTCCTTCGAAAAATGTGTTCGGGATATTCAAGGAAGGATTGTTGTTATGCAATTGGAAAAATTGAAGGTCCGGACATACCAACCCCTGAGGAAGCTCATGCACAGCTTTGCAATGCAAAGAGATGAAAGTGCAGCTTTTGGATTCATCAGTCTCTGACCATTCTTCCAATCCAACATCTTCTCTGACTACAAATGGATGAGGATTCTTGGATGCAATTTCTCTGACAACATTGCAAACAACATCGTGCATCCTCACAAACTTGTCTCTATCTTCATGACTGTCGAGTAACAAGCTTGAGGCTTTAAGGATTTCCACCAATGCAAGTAGTCTATTTCTTGCTTGCTCCAATGAGTCGATGCGGTCAAACAAATCCAGACCCATAGCATATGGTAACAAGAGATCCAATGAAATATTACCATAGCCCAGCATCCCACAAAGTAAGAACAATGACTTAATGTCATCACCCTTCAAATGGGTGTAGCTCCACTCCAGACATGAGTAAACCTTCTTACCCACTGCTTTAATGTTTGCTGCTGCACAACTCCTGAGTTGTTCCAAGGCATTCTTCCATACAGCCACGGTCTCATCTTTTAATGCCTTGGCAATTGTTACAATTGCAATTGGTAGACCCTCACATTCTTCAACTACTTGAATGGCTATGGGTCGCAGTTCAAGATTCTCCTCCACGGAATCACCTGCTGTCTTCTTAAAAAGACTCCAAGCTTCTTCTGGTGGTAAATGTTCCACTGGAAAACATATTTGTGCGCCCATGTTTTTGCATAATAGGTCTCCATCTCTCGAAGCCAACACTATTTTGCATTGTGTTTCATCACCTTTACACGGAATTCCTACTTTCTCCAAATCAACTTCCCTCCAAATATCATCCAAGATAATAAGGATCTTCCCTTCTTCCATCAGTTCCTCCTTCAGTTCATCCGCTTTTTTAGATTCATCCTCCTCCCCAAGTGGCAACTCCAACGCGTTCTCAATTTCTTGTTGAAGTTCCGCAATTCCTTCTTGACGTTTATCCGAGTCTCGAGTCCAGGATACATCCATATAGGCTTGTTTGGTGAACAACCGCTGTTGCTTAGCTTGTTGAGCCACTTGTTTCAGCAGTGTTGTTTTGCCCACACCGGCCATGCCCCATACTCCAATCAAGTTGATATTGTCGTCTCTTAAGGCATCCATAATTTTGTTCAAAGTGGAGGCTCTTGATTCAAGGAATGAAGCCTGTAGCAAAAACACAAGATAAGGCATCAATTGGAAAGTTGTGATGATAGGCATAAACATGTTTCTTAAATATAATTCAATTCAATTCTGAAATAGTCTTTCGCATGTTCACTTCTGTTACATTAGTGAAAGAAAAAGTAATTATCATTCTAAACAATTTCCCCAAAAAACCAAGAACTATTATAATATTAATATCCTTCAAGAAATACAATTCAAATGGGTTTACGAACAAATAGTAAATAAAATATAAATAATGAAAAAAATTAATAAAAAAAATACAAAATCACAAAACTTACATCATTGATACAAGGAGAAAGCTTTTAACTTTTCTTTTTGAAAAATGTCACGTTTATTTTGATATTAACAACAAAATAACACATAATTTAAAAAAAATAAAAAAAAAGTAAAAGAGAAACTATTCATGTTAAAAAGGATGTATATGTATATGTATAATTTTCATGTAAAAAATAACATTTACGATTGTATTTTTATATTTTAAAAAATAAATTTTATTATTTTAAAAGAATAATAATTACTGTCCTTATAAGAAATAAAGTATGTCTTACTCTTTTTGATTTTTAAAAATAAAAAATTACAAAACATTTCTTTTTGAAAGTTTTGTAAAATAGATGTTAACAACAAAATACCACATAAATTTTTTTTTTCCAAAGAAAAAATAGTAAAGGAGAAAAAAAATCCAAATTAAAAAAAAAATGTACATGTGGTATTTCCACATACTATATACATATTGCTATTTATTAATTTTATAATATATTTTCCACGTCTCCATGCTCTCCTCTACTATTCTCTAAATGTATTTTGCCATAGAATTTTTAATTTTTTAAGAGGGAAAATATATTCTGTTACTTCATTTTGAAGAATTGTTTTATCTTAACGGATTATATCCATTAATTGGAAAATTGTAATAGAATATTTTGGGGAAACTCCAGTAAATCAAAGATTTAAGAAAAAAAATTATTTTTTAAAATTAAAGTACCATGTAAATAAATAAATTATTAATAATTAATTAACTTATTGATATTATTTATAATACCTTTATATAACAAATGCATATAAGAAAATTGAATTAAACATATTAGAGCATGATAAATTTAAACAAAAAATAAATTCATTTTATTCTAAAAAAATCTTATTATCTTGAGACGGTAGGAATGTACTTAAAATAAAACAAAATTAAAATTTTAGATCACAATAAAAGAAAAAAAAAAACAAGAACACACACACATATATATATATATATATATATATATATTAGTTTTTCCATTTGTTAAATAAAAAGTAATTTTCATTATAAGCAATTTCCCAAAAAACCAAACAACTATTATAAAATTAATATTTTTCAAGAAATATAATTTAAATACGGCTTCAAACAAAACATTAAATAAAGTATGAATAATTATAATTAATCAAAACATACAAAATAAAATATAAAATTACAAAACTTACATAATTGTTACAAAGAAAAAGTTTATAACTTTGTTTTTCGAAAAATATTACATTTATTTTTACGTTAACAACAAAATAACACAATATTTTTTTTAAAAAAAAAGAGTAAAGGAGAAATGAATTCTAAATTAAAAACGATGTATATATATAATTTATATGCAATAAATAATATCTAGGATTGTATTTTTATTTTTTTTAAATGTTAAAATAAAGATAATAAAGGTAATTTGATTGTTACTTTAAAAGAATGGTAGTTTAATATTTTAAGAAAGCGGTGTAATGAAAAATAAAAAATAGGGAAGACAACTAACCTTTTCATGGGAGAGCACTTCATTATTAGTAGAAGTATTGATACCTCTCCGGTCTTCCATCCCACAATCAATGATATGTAGCTCTATGAGATTGTGAAAATTCTTAAACATTGAAGGAGACAAAACACATCTCTTGTTGATAGTCTTATCCTTATTGCATATAATATGTCTTAATTGAGGTAGTTTTTTTAACTTCAGGATTTTTAACTTTGGGAGGATCCCAAAATCTATCTCCTTCAATTTTGGAAGACTTTTTAGAACTATATTCTCCAAATTAGGAGGGAGTGAAACCTACACAAGAAACACAATATAACACATAACATCATCAATTGTAAAGTTGTAATAAACATAAAAATATTAGGTCAATATTGAAAAATATATTATTTTATCTTTATTGAATTATATCCATCAATTGGAAAATTGCGATAAAATATTTTGAAGAAATTCTAGTAACTCAAGGATTAAAAATGGCCGAAGCATAGAGAATTTATTGCGCGCATAATACCCTTATATTTTTTTATTAGGTTTTTCCCTTAAAACTAAAAAAAGGGACGATCAGAATGAAATTTACAATGTTTCCTTTTTGTTATGTTTTTTATATTAATATTTAATGTTTTTTAAATTAAAAATTCCCTTTTAACTTTATTCTTGTTTTCAACTCCTTTATATTTTATATTTTATTCACTAGTTATTTTTTTATTTTTTGAAACTAAATAATAAAATTATTAACTTTGATGGTTATTTTAAATCAAAATTAATTAGTCTCCTTATATGAAATAAAATATGTTTTAATTAGTTTTCTTGTATCAAATAAAATATGTTTTACTCTTTTTTATTTTCATCTAACATCTTAACCCAATTTTCCCCAAAGTTATTAATTTCAACTATTCTAAAATTTAATTAAAATATTATTATTTGAATTAAATTTTCACTAGTTCTCATTTCTAATTCATTGCAATATTTCTTTCAATTAGTACATATTTTTTTCCTTTCTAAATTAAAGTAATAACTACCATTTTTCCTTATTTTTATATTATTTCTATTAACATTTATCCTTTTTCAATTAATTTTTCACTTAAAAATTTTATTTTTTTTCAACTCATTTGTAACTTACTTATTACTCACAATTTTTATTATTTAAAATTAAATTTTAAATTAATTTAATAAATTTTTTATTCAAGGTTAAGGTATTCTTCTCATACTTTTTTTTTTAAAACATATATTTTTATAATATATCTCCCTAAATATTTCAAGTAGTATAAGAAAAAAACAAAAAAAAAAAATATGGAAAAAAACTAACCTTCAACAAAAGACATCCATGTAGTTCCTTTAATTTTAGAATTTTTAACTTTGAGAAATTCCCAACATCTATGTCTATCAACTTGGGGAGACTTTTTAAAACCAAGACCTCCAAATTATGAGGGAATGAAACCTACATGAGAAACACAATATATAATACATGATATCTTCAATTGTAAAAATGTGATAAACACAAAAATAATAGGTCAATATAATTCATTCACTCTCAAATTAAAATTTAAAATAATTTAATTAATCTATTATTAAATATTAATACCAAATATACAAAATATTATTCTTTTTATGGTATTCTTCTTGAAAGCCATACTTATCATTACTTATGCTATATCATTTACAAACCATACTAATTTGATCATATATATCTATATTATTGACAAACCACACTAATTTAATCATAACATTAATTCAATCATAAGTATCCTTATATATTATTTATTATTTTATCCGTTTTATCTAAAATTTTCATATTTTTGTGTATTTTTACCAATATTTTCATAAATATGGATATTTTTAACAATATTTTAATAAAAGAGAATCACTAAGCTTTTTATCTTTGTAAAAAAAATTTATTATTTAGTTCAATTAGATTTAAAAAAAAATAAAGTTAATTATTAAGGAAAAGAGATAGAATATTTCTTATTATGTTATAATAAATAATTGTAAAAAACAAAATCAAATAAATAAACAAAATGAAGATTCATTTTTGTCTTCATTTTCCTATCTTTCCTTATTAATCATTTTCAATTTATTTATAAAACTTATAAAATATTACTACAATTTTAAGATTTTTTTAATTCAAACTAGACTTTTTCCAAATTTCAGTGTATCTTCAAATAAAATAATTTACTAAATTCTCTTCTCATCCTTATGTTATCTCCTTTTAACAAACTTATAAGGTGCAATTAGAAAGTGCATGTGGACCTTACCCAGTTTTTCTTTTGATTTATTTATTAAAAAAAAGTAATATGAAAAAAAAACTATGGAAATTAACTATTAATTAAACTTAAACATACCTGATAACTGAAAAATGGCAATTGGATATCAAGATTGCCTTGGGAACACATTCCTTGCGATGTCGTTTCCAAATTAGAGCCGAAGTAGTCAAAATTCATGAGCTCTGGTAGATTCCTAAGTGCCAAAAATCGTAATTTAGGGAGCAGTTGCAAGTCGGTCCCAACATGATCAACTTCTTTTATTTCGAACTCCCCTTCACATGCGATTATTTGTTGCATGGCATTGCAATCATTTATTGTCATTTCTTCTAGTTGGGAAAGGCCTCTAGCTGTGGAAAGTGAGAAGAGAAATTTCAATCCATGACATTTCTCCACATATAAAATTTTCAAGTTATCCAACGACCTTAGGGGAATTGGGCCACGACATACTTCTTCTAAATTACTCAACTGTAGTTCTTCAGTTTTCTTCAACAACTTTCCAATTCCATCCCTCGAAAGTAAGCTTGTAGCAACCTGTTCCAGCTTTAATGTTTTTGATGTTTCATACCACCCATCAAAATTGCCTACAAATATTACATATCTTGTCAAGTTCTCAAAGAACATGTCTTCTTTTGGTAGCAACTCGACAGCTGGCACTTGTATCTCTATAGTTGTCAAATGGCGCAAATGATTCAGCTCCGATAAACAAGCATTGCTTTCTCCATCACTAACTCCTTCAGCTGCCCATTGAGTAAAGCTTCGTTGCATGCACAAACATTCTAATCGAGACAGGCTTGATAAGATATTTCGTGGAATTACTTCAAGCTGCTTACAATCATTCAAATCCAACAAACCTTAGATTCGTCAACTGCCCCATTTCACTAGGAAGTTGTTGGATATGGGAACCCACCATGCTAAGAACTTGTAGTTTCTTTAGCTCTCCAATTAGAGCTATGTCTCCCAACTTGCACCTGTCTAGACGTAATGTTCGAAGATTTGGAAGGGAATGAAGCGTTGAAGGTAGTGTTGTGAAATGCATTTTAGACAAGGCTAAAACTTTGAGTAGGTTCATCCCTTCAAAAAATGTGTTTGGGATTTTCAAGGAAGGACTGTTGTTCTGCAACAGAAAAAATTGAAGTTTCGGACATACCAACCTGTGAGGAAGCTCATGCACATCATTGCAACTTAAAGAGATGTATTTGGATTCATCAGTCTCTGGCCATTCTTCCAATGGAACATCTTGTCTAACTACAAATGGATGAGGATCCTTGGATGCAATATTTCTGGCAACATCACGAACAACATCATGCATCCTGACAGACTTGTTATCAGCATCCATGAAAAGCAACCTTGAGGCTTCACCTCCAAAATCGTATCTATGATCTTCACCGTCCAGTAACAAGCTTGAGGCTTTGAGGGTTCTCACCAATGCAACTAGTTTATTTCTTGCTTGCTCCAATGACTTGAGGTGGTCAAACAAATCCAAACCCATAGCATACTGTAACAATTGATGCATTGAAATATCGGCATAGCTCAACCAACCACAAAGTAAGAACAATGACTTGACTTCATCACCCTTCAAATGGTTGTAACTCCACTCCAGACATGTGTATACCTTTTCCTCCACTCCTCTGATGTTTGTTGGCGCAGAACTCCTCAGTTCGTCCAAGGCATTCTTCCATACAGCTACGCTTTCATCTTTTAATGCCTTTGCAATTGTTACAATTGCAATTGGTAGACCCCCACATTCGTTAACTACCTCAATTGCTATGGGTCGCAGTTGGTCCCCCTCCACGGAATCACCTGCTGTCTTCTTAAATAAATGCCAAGCTTCTTCTTCTGGTAAATGTTGAAGTGGAAAACATTCTTTTGCGCCCATGTCTTTGCGTAATAGGTCTTCATTTCTAGAAGCCATCACTATTTTGCATCCTTTCTGGTCATCTTTAGAAGGAATTCCAACTTCCTCCAAACTAACTTCCTTCCAAATGTCATCTAAGATGATAAGGATCTTCTCTTTCTGCAGTCTCTGCTTTAGTTCAGCTGCTCTTGTGGATTCATCCTTCCCCTTAAATTCCAAGCCTAACATGTCTGCAATTTTTTGTTGAATATCCGAAATTCCTTGTTGAATTTTTTCTGGTTCTCGAGTCCAAGATACCTGTATATAGACTTCTGTGGTGAACAGCTTCTCTTGCTTAGCTTGTTCAGCTAATTGTTTCACCAGTGTGGTTTTGCCCACGCCGCCCATCCCCCATACCCCAATCATCTTCATCTTATCATCTCTTAATGCATCCATAATTTTGTTCAAAGTCGAGGCTCTTGACTCAAAAGATTCATATTCTTTAAACGTTACACACCGTGGAGGGACACGATATGATACGCCATCGGGGAAATTGCGGTTTTCTTGGACTTCAACAATAACCTGCGCCTTCTTGTCCGCTTCCCTGCTTAGCAGGTACCGTGACTTGAGATTAGGACACCACCCATTGAAACAGCTCTTATTTTCATCCTTCTTCAATTCCTCTGCCTCCCCTGTAATCTCATCTACCCGATTGAGCCACTCCTGAACAATAGGTCTGATTTGGTCCCCTCGTCTCGTAGCTTCATCAACAGTTACTAGCACGTCATCCCTCGCCTTCCCCAGCTTCTGAACTTTGTTGTGGAGTTCATCAGTATAACTCCGATAGCAAAACAGATAACTAAGCTGGCGTCCAATTGGAGCAACCAAGTACTCTGAAACTTTTGCAGCAACGGCAATAATGATCTCTGTCATTTCGTCCCAGTTGGATTTGTTTTTTCTTTTTTGTGTGGTGGTTTTGTTGGGAAAACAGAAGGGAAATGATGAGAAAACAGAAACAAATGAAAGCAGGAACAAGAGGAAACTAAAATAAGAGAGTGGAAGAAATGGAAGGAGCAGAGTATTTGTTCCAAGCAGAGAGACGGTCACCACCAAAATGAAAAGCAGAATCAGTAGCGAATATGAGTGAAGAGATGGAGTTCATGTAATTTGATTCAAGGAAAGAGATCTCTGGTGTAAGGCCAAAAGGGCATGAAAGAATCATTATTGTGGGACCTTATCTTTACCTACCTTAATTTAGTGATGTTTTGGAGCTGCCTCCAAACAAAGAATAAACAAAAGCAACCCTGCCATCTACTTTCGGTGCTTTTGATGCTTCATTGATGGATGATTTCAAGATTACTTTAAATGGTGTAATCTCTTTTTAATTTGTTCTTTTTTTTTAATTTTAATATTTTTCTGTATAAAAAAAAAAGGGAGAGGGGAAAGAATTTTAATTCATTTGGTAAGAGTTATGTGATAACATTCATAGGGGTCCCGAGCAAAAGAATTTTATTTGTGGGAATCTTTTGATAACCAAGCAAATTCAATTGTGGAAATTGATGGAAAAGATTTATAAATTTGAAGTATGTTTGACATGTGATTTAAAAACAGTTTTTTGTTTTTAAAAATAGAAAATCGTTTTTAAAATTTTTTAATACTATTTGGCCACTATTCTTTGAAAATAATTTTTAAAAACAAAATAAAATAGAAAATAATTTTTAAAGAACAAATACGAGTTATTTTTACCAGTTTTTAAAAACAAAAAAGAAATATGACCAAATAGACCCTTATATTTTCACTAATTTTGCATCATATTTATCAAAATATACGTGTAGGAATTATACTTTGTTCATAATCATATATCTCTTGATTCACTAAAATAAATTTGATTCTAAAATTACACACACATATATATATATATATATATATATATATAAAGAAATATGGCCAAATAGACCCTTATATTTTCACTAATTTTGCATCATATTTATCAAAATATACGTGTAGGAATTATACTTTGTTCATAATCATATATCTCTTGATTCAATAAAATAAATTTGATTCTAAAATTACACACATACATATATATATATATATATATATATATATAAGTTATATTTGGTTTACATCACAAAAAACTTGACTTATACAATGATAGCAAAGAAACTACCCACTCTAAAACACATGGGTTTTGATAGAAGTATAAATGGGATAATGACAAGTTTAGTATTTTATTTTATTTTAAAGTTTGGAGGAAATTCATATATGGTCTTGTCTCATCCTGTTTGATTATATATAATAAATAAAAGTCAAATTAACTTTTTTTTCATTTTCCCTTTTTTCTAACCTATATAAAATTTTAAAATCAATTATTTCTCATAAAAATAAATTATAAAAAACAAATAATTGATTTATTTATAAAATGTATTTATTTTTAATCCAAATAAATTTATTCTAGAAAAAAATAAGTTACAAAATTACATTGGGTGGGTAGGGGAATTTCTCCTACCTTTCCTAATCTGCCCATTTATTCAAATTTCTTATATATATTAGAATAGGGTTGAGATAGGGATTACCCGCGTATTCGAATGAGGTTAACATTCACAAAAGGAAAAACAAAACAAAAATGAGGTTGACATTCACAAAAAGAAAAAGAAAACAAAAAAATCCCATATATTATTCAAAACTTGCATGTCTACATATTGTCTTCAAATGATATAAAACTTTATTCAATAAAATGCTTTATTCCAACTGCCATATATAAAAATTAAAGTAGGTTTGCAATTCCAAGAACTTTATTCCAAAAAAGAAAAAAAATCCTTTATATTATTCCAAACTTACATGTCTAAAAGAACTTTATTGGAAACTTAAATGTGTAAAATATATTCTTAGTTTACGTGACAAAGAAGTTGATTGAAAGAAATAGAAATAGAGAAAAAGAAAACCAAAATATGTCTCCAACTTGAAGCGTCTGTGAAGATGCCATGTAAAAGAATAACTTTCATGGGAATGGCTTCAGCTCAAGTATAATGGAAAAGAAAAGATATAGCTTTCATGTTAGGGGTGACTTTGCCTTGATATGCTTTGCTTTGGAATTTGGATGATCTTTTGCCTATTTGTTTCCTCAAAAATTTAAGGAAAAATGCAAGAAAAAGATAATAGAGCAGGAAAATAGAAAGAAAAAAAATAAAAAAAAATAAAATTCAAATTATTTTTATATGTTACTTCAACTTCATTTAATTTATTTTAACTTTTTAATATAAAGATTAAATAATTTAAAAATGCATAAGTTTTTAATTAATTTTAATTATATTTTATTTTCTTTAACATTTTTCATACGATAAAAAAGATGAAAAAAAATCATTTTTTTTAACATTTTCTTCTTTTCTTAATGCTTTTTAATGAACCGAACATAACCTTTATTTATTGAGTTCAACAATATTGAATAAAACTGGTACCAAGTAATGAAACCAATCAAATGTAATGAGGTTTAAACCTTTTACATATGAACTCAATCTACCTTTTGTTTTTGTTGATGTGATATTTTTGTGTTAATAGTTAAAGAAGCAGAAGAGGATTTAGCATTTTAAAAAAGCTAATAGAATTGATGATTAAAACTATCAATTATATTTAATCATATTAATGGCACTGGCGAAGTCAGAAAAAATGGGCAGGGGGCAAAACCAAAAAAAAAATTGTTTTAAGGGAGGTGATGGGTCTTCAAGATGCAAAATTGGGCTCCTTGGTTAAGCCTTTTTTACCTTTAAATTTGGCATAGAAATTTGGTTTTTCGGGATGGGGGTAGATGAACTTTAGTGGCTTTTAGTGGCTTAATGAACTTTTTTTTTTTTTCATTTTCCCTTTTTTCTAACCCCATATAAAATTTTAAAAATAATTACTTCTCATAAAAATAAATTATAAAAAATAGAATATTGAATTATTTATAAATTGTATTCATTTTAACTCAATTAAATTTTTTCTAAAAAATAAAATAATAATTAAAAATTACATTGGGCTGGTAAGAGAATTTCTCCTACCTACCCTAACCCGTCTATTCCGTTAAATTTCTTATATATATTGGAATGGAGTTAAGATAGGGATGTTCCATATATTGGAATAAAGTTAAGATAATTGGAACAAATGAGGTTGAGATAAAGATGACCCATTTGCTGTTATACCTAGACTTAGACAAAAGAAAAGTAACTGCTCATATATTATTCAAAACTTGCTTGTCTATGCGTTTTTTTCAAATCATATAAAACTTTATTCAATGAAATGCTTTATTCCAACTGCAATATATAAAAATTAAAGTAGGTTTGCAATTCCAAGAACTTGATTCCAAAAAGCAAAAAAAAAAAATCCTTTATATTATTCCAAACTTACATGTCTAAAAGAACTTTATTGGAAACTTAAATTTATAAAATGCATTATTAGTTTATGTGACAAAAAAAGTTGATTGAAAGAAAAAGAAAAAGAAAAAGAAAAAAAGAAAACCAGAATATTACTCCAACTTGAGCCATTTGTGAAGATGCCATGTCAAAGAATAACTTTGATGGGCATGACTTTAGCTTAAGGATAATGGAAAAGAAAAGATATGGCTTGCATGTCAGGGATGACTTTAATTTGATGTGCTTTGCTTTGGAATTTGGATAATATTTTGCCTATGTTTTTTTCCTTGAAAATTCATGAAAAAATGCAAGGAAAATATAATAAAGAGGGCAAATAGAAAAAAAGAAAATAAAAAATATTTAAAGTGATTAATAAATTATTTTTATGTGTTACTTCAAATTCATTTTACTTATTTTAACTTTTCATAAGTTTTTAATTAATTTTAATTATATTTGATTTTTTTTTACATTTTCCATAGGATAAATGAATATGAAATAATCATTTTTCTTAATAATATATTTTTTTCTTTTCTTAATGCTTTTCATAAACCAAACATAATCTTTATTTATTAAGTTTAACAATGCATAATAAAAATGGTACTAAGTAATGAAATCAATAAAGTGTAATGAGGTTTAAACCTTTTACACATGAAATCGATCTAACTTTTGTTTTTGTTTTTGTTGATGTGATATTTTCATGTTAATAGTTATAGAAGTAGAAGAGAATTTAGCATTTAAAAAAATGTGGAGAGGGGGTAGGGGGGGCAAAATTGAAAAAAATTGTTTCGGTGAGGTGGGCGGGGGAATGTGTCTTCAAAATGCAAAATTAGCTCCATGGTTATGCCTTTTTACCTTTAAATTTGGAAATTTAGTTGAATATAAACAATCATGATTCATCATACATTGATGAATCAACCCAAAGCACAAATCAAAGATCAAGAGTAAAGTCAATGTATAGGCAAAAATAGATATATCATAAATGTATAGGCAAAAAAAAAAAAAAAAACCCAAATAAAATATTTAAAGTGATATAATGAAGTAAAGAAATACATACATGAAATGTGCAACATGCCCTCAACATAAATCAAGATTAAAAGAACTCACAATTATATGTAAAAAGATGAATTATCAAGAATAGGTAAAACACTCAACAACATGGAAAAAATGAAGTATTCATAACATAAATCATAATAAAATATTCAAACATGGTATTTTATCAAAATAAAATTTGAGCATCATCCTCAAAGTGTCTAAAAGGTAACCCAAGTGTTAAAATAAATTAATCAACCCTCAGTTAATCCAGATTAAATCAAATTTATCAACGCTCTACAAAACATTCAGTATTGGTCAAAACAGGAACACTTACAAAATAAATCCTAAAAAAAATTTAGAAATAGAATTTTATCATGAAAAAAATTGGACAACATATTTAACATGTCTAGATTACAATGCAAATTATTTAATCACATGTCAATCAATACTAGATTTCGTTGCATTAGGGACACTACATAGAACCATTAACATTCAATAAGAACAGAGGAACTTGCAAAATAAGTCCCAAAAAAAGATACGTAGAATATGGAATTTTGTCATAAAAAAAAAAATAGACAACATCTTTAATATGTTTAAAATTACAACTCAAAAGGCCAAATTATTAAATTATATCTCATTCAATACCAGATTTCATCATAAGCGCATTGGTCAGAAACAAAGCAAATTTCAATAGCATTTCAAAACAAATTTATTTAACTAACCTACAAGCATGGTAAAATCAAAAGAAAAAACTTTACAATATATTCAACATGATTATTTTATAAGAAAGTCTTAATTGAAGGAACGACTTATCTTAGTCATAAAAACAGGTTTCCCATTGTGAGTGTACTAGTGTATATGGTTACACATTGACAGAACCTGTAGTGAATCATGAGATTAATTATTGAATAGTGTATATGGTTGTATGAGCTCTCAACCTTAAGAGAATATTAAGCTACTATTAAGGTCTTGAATGACTTTGATATACAAGTAAGATCATAAAGTAATCATATAATCCCTATGGATTAAGTCATTATTGGTTAAGGCAAGTGGCAATAGGTATTTTTGAAATAAATATCATGATATCTCATGAGATTGACACAATATATCTGCTTACACGATCCTAAGGAATTTTAAACTAAATCAATTAAATGACTGTATTTTAAAAGAAATTTAATTTCTACATAAATCAATTAAAAATATATTTTGATTTAATACAATTTTCATCAATCAATTAAAGTATTTTTTTTATTTAGAATTTTAATTTTATTATATGAAGGAAATAAAAATTTTGATTTGACAGAACATAGAAGACAAACTATACAATAAAATTATTTAATAATAAAATATTTATTTTATAAAAAAATTAATATAAAATAATAAAATTATAATTTTTTTATTAGTACACACCAAATAAGAGAGGTTTATAATGAAATTTCAAATATATAGGATTTAGATGTATTCAGTTAAAACCTTATGGGAGGCAAATGAAATTAACTCTTACATAATATATGAAAATTCCATTAGATGAACCACATTGGTATTATAATTTATCATACTTTCATTGATTTTATTTTCATAATTGTGATTAATTTGCAATAAATTTATGGGGAAAACAAGAAAGCCTTCAATTCCATTCTCCAAAAGGGAAAACACTAGACAAAAGGCCAAAAGTTACATTCACTTTACCAACACAAACCAACCAAGAAAGATAGAAGAAATGAACTTGCAACATGACAACCACAAGCCAAGTGTATTGTTCTCATTTATTCTATTCAAAGCATCATGTACACAAACATCCCCTTCCAAATGGGCTCATTAAAATGGAGGAGGCCCACCATGTGGCCCACCAGGAGGCCCACCAAAGATAGGCCCACAGCAGCTCTCTAGGATGCAGCAACAGCACAGGAAATAGAAACTGCCAAATAAAAATCAAGTGTCATAAATTAATAATAACATTACTGATCATTTTTGTTACTGATAACCCTTCTTTCCTAAGGCATTGTTGGTTAGAATCCCAAAAGCACTTTTTCTCCTTTTTTAGTTTCAAAAATATTTTCATGTTAAATGTGAACGCAAACATTACCCAAATGATTCTGGGTTTTGAAGATAGTTATAAAACTCATAGATCTACCCAAAAATGAAAGATGAGGAATTAATAAAGAAAAAAATTAAAATAAAATAAAATGAAAAAAGTCTCCAAAAGAAACTCACCATGTAGACACGGCCCTGCAAATACCACCGCAAAGAAAAGCAAAGCAGCCACAAGGGCCTCCAGGCCCTCCTGGTCCCGGGGTCCCCAACCTGGAGGAGGCATCTTTTTCTCTCACTTTCTCGAGAAAATACAACGCAGGGAGATGAACTTAGCGTGGTAGAACAACACCAATGGTATTCTATATATATATAGACTTTTGGAGCGATGACTAAAGAAGAAGAAACTTAACGTGGAGTATTCTTGAATCTTGATCTTTCTAGGCCAGTATTTTGACTGGTAAGTAAAGGTGGAGAAACAGTTCGTTGGGGATAAGGATGACTGGAGGGGGCAGCTGCCTTTCTTCGGCCTAACCTTTCAAAGCCACTAGTTGTTTTCAATTTTGAAAGCTCCATGTGGACTTTCCTTTTTAGTTTTTCTCTCTCTCCTCCTCTTCTTTTCTCACTGAGTCCCACCAGTAGGGGAATCGACGCGCTGGTTTCAAATTTCATCCCATAGAAGAACAAAAGAAAAACGTGAAATATGGTTTAGAATTGGATCTTTGTCTGAAGAGAAAATTGGATTTCACAGCTCCCAATAGATTGTTTTGCTAAAATAAAATGGCTAAAAATATGTATTGTTTTTTAAAGCATTTTTATAGTCCGTTTACGAATCAATTAGAAAATAAGGGCATGTTTGGTAATTGTTATGTTCTCACGTTTGACAATCAAAAACACCCTCTTTTTTTTTTTTTTTTGTTATTAAAAACAAAACAAAAATGTTTCAAATAATAATTTTTTAATTTTTTAGAGTTATTTTAAAAAATAATTATACAAAGATGTAGAATAATTAAAAATAAAATACTATATATAAAAATTATTTTTAAAATAAATTTTAAAAATATTAAAAACGAAGTTAAAATCATTTTAGGTTTCCAAATAAACTTTTATTTTACAAAACATTATATTAAGAACTATTTTTAAAAATTATTTTTAAAAATAATTATTAAACAGATCCTAAGTAAATTTTTCAAAATATAAAATCAAGTGATGTAATTATTAAACTAAAATCATCAATATATCTTTTAAAAATTACTTCATTGTTAGGCAAAATATCAAAAAATAATAATAATTTTTGTATCTAAATGCTAACTAATTCTTCATAAGAATATTATTGATAAATTTTTAATAATATTGAAAATATTTTTATCAAAATTGCTTCCAATATTATTATATTTTTATCACAAAAATCAATAAAATTTACGGTTATTTGATTAAAATAGTTATTAAAAACCTAATTTTGATAATTTAACTTTTCATCATTTTTTTGCTACATTTTGATAAAAATATCCTCATTTTTTTCTTTTAAAAATAATTTTTTTTGTTTAAAACCTATGTATAAGTACTTGAATTAGTCGAGAGCATTTATGTCAAAAATTAGTTATTCTTCACTGAGAATATGGAAGAGATTTAATTTATAAATATGAAAATTATTTCATCCTTTTTAACTAATTAATCCTAAAATTTGTTTCAACAACACACCCATTTATGTTTTATGATTAATTTCACTTATTAACTAATCCAATAATACAAATTAAATAGAAAAAAATTGAAAATCCAAAACTACTTGTAAAAATATTAGGTGGCATCAAGTGAAAAATGGATGAGATTTGGTATAGATTTGGATTTCTTGTCTCTTTTAGCAAAACAAAAACAAAAGAAAAAAAACCACAAAATTAAAGTCAAATGATGACAATTATAAATCTCAATTATTTAATACAAAAGCAAGCATCTTGATAGAGACATCTAAATTAAAATCAAATTAATCTCTAACCCTTAAAGAATGACTCCACCATGACTCCAAACTTTGAAGGAAATAATTTATATAAAGCTACAAGCCATTAATTAAAACAAGGCCCATTGGAATGGGGGCAAGTGGGGGTGACAAATGGATTAAAAAATGTTGGTGACTTGCAATTGGAAATCTTTGCCATCAATGGGCCAGCTAGTCTTTTTGCCTTGGCAGTTTTGTTAACAGGGTGGCTTCAATTATGTCACAATTCTTAAATATTTGATAAGGGTAACAATAATTGGAAGAGAATGCATGTGATTCCCCCTTGTATTTCAGTGTCAGAGGATGGCCATGTGTCTAGTTAATAAGCATTATTGTTGGACAAGTGTCATCTGCTCATGGTGTCTTATAATGACTTGGTTGGTGCAAATTCATTATCACCCAACTACCACCTACTCTAAATATTTTCTTAATCTATTTTCAAAAATGAAGAAAATTTAAAAGAAAATTATTTAAAATTTTTTTTTTTTGAAAAAAATAACCTCTCTTGCAAGCACAATGTTATAACATGATATCTATAATAACTCACCCTTTTTTCATAGAGATTTTATCCACTCTACATCTATTAAAAGGTAAATAAATTTCTAATTTTACCTCAAACACAAAGCAAAAAACATACTTTTATAGAATTCTTTAGAAAAAAATAAATAAATAACTCCAAATGGGCAAAATGGATTAAGTATCCCATGCTTCAACTATGACATATACTTCAAATACATAAACTAGTCTAACTATCCATAGTTTTATCATATATGACATCTAATTTCAAAATAATTGGAATACATAATCATTATTGGAGATGTCTTAAACGTATTTTCTCTTTATATCGCTTGTTTGGGGGTGTCCCCTACATAGTCTTCATCCTCTCTTTTACAGGCCTTTTACTTTCTTTTTCCTTTTCTAGGTATGCTCAATATTATCTCATCTTTTCTCTTTATTGGGGTCTAAGCCTTGTGGATGAGTGAGGTATTTCAATTGCTTGTGATAGAGGTACCTGCTTTTGCCACAAGTAGGGATCATCTACCACTACCTACCCTAAGTCTATTTACCTCCCATTATAATCTATGTGGAAGTAAAGAATCAAATAAAAATCTCAATAATATAATTAAAGGTTACTCTATCGATCTTAGGGAAATCAAAATAGAAAAGAATTCATCTTAGAGTAAAATCAATATTCATACTTATACTAGACTCAATTGTCTTATAACGTTCAAATCAATTCTCCCTCTAAACAAAATTTTACGAGGTAATTATATTATATTATATATATATATATGTATGTATGTATGTATATATTGGCTCAAGTCTTGTGGATGAGTGAGACATTTAAGTTGCTTGTGATAGAGGTACTTGCTTTTGCCTCAAGTAAGGTCATCTTTCTCTATCAACCCCAAGTCTATTTACCTCCAATTATAATCTCTACGGAAGTAAAGAATCAATAACAATCTTGACAATAAAATTAAAGGTTACTCTATTAACTGTAGGGAAGTCAAAATAGAAAAGAATTCATCTTAGAGTAAGATCAATGTTCATACTTACAC